>JARHVA010008806.1:350000-415420 GCA_037957365.1 Torreya grandis
AACCTTATTTCCAATGTTGATACTAAAATTTCCTAGGAACATGTCTACTAAAGAATAAAAATTTGTGATTAATTGATTCGATAGACTATAAAACCATTGTAGTGCATTATCCTTCAATATTCATGGAAATAACTTGGTAAGTAACAAATCATTGGGTATATAATCCAATCATGCTACATGAAATGCTCTAAAATGTGTCTATGGATCACCCTTGACATCATATAGAGTAAGCTTGGGCTGAAAAAAACTAGGTGGCAAGGGTGTAGAAGTAATGTGACATGCCAATGTTATATGTAGTAAAGAAAAAGAATATGATACCCATGTAGGTATAGTAGCACCTTTCTCAGGATGTTTCACCTTGGATTGAAGAGATCTTATCTCTTACATAAGGGCTATCACATCAGGAAATAGGGATGTACTAGTTGTAGCTAGTGGCATAGAAGAAGGTTGGGCTTCTATAGGCGGTTGTTATGACATAATTGCCTCCATATTGTCATTTACAACTAGTTGTTCTATAATACTAGAAGACTCAACATGTTTATCCTTTTTTATTTCCATTATGGACTATACTATTGGTGTATAGTCTTTGGGTTATTTCTTGATTCTATCTCTAAAACTTTGTAGAACCAAATCTTTATCTAGAGCTAGTTCATTGTCAATAACTGGTACAAGTGGATCAATACCTCATTTTGGTGTAGCATGAGCATCACTATGTACATTTTCATTGTAATTTTCATATTTTTCATTATCAAAGTTATCTTCATTGAAATTAGTGTAATTTGGATGTGTAAGATCTATAACAAGGACCTATTCTAGTTGTTTATCCATAGTATCTAATCTAGTTGAAGGGATCTAGTTGAATTCAGGAGGGTTGCCAATAAGTCTTACACTTTTTATTGAAATAAGAGATGAAAAGAACTTAGGTGGCATAAGGAAAACAAATTGGATGATATTAGTAAAAATTAAACTGATATAATCTAAGCAAGGAACTAGAATATGCATGAAAAGGATATAGAAATCTAAAACATGTAAGGCGATATCTCAACAAGTGAAAAGGAGATAGTACATGTAACTAGAGATGTTTCAAATATATTTATACAAAATAGTATGAATTTTGAATTTGAAATTTATTTTTTGAGTTTTATATGCAACTAAAATTTCATAAAATAATGAGAAAAGTACTAGAAATTAATTGAAAATGTTTTTCATGCAAGTAGGGTTTTGAATGAATTTTTTCAAAATTAGTGCAATAATTTAAAAATTTTATAGAAAATTTGTAGTTTTAATTTTGAAAAATTGAGGAAAAATCTAAAAATATTCCTAAAATTAGCAATATATTTTTCCTATCAGTTTGAAATTGGTTCTATGCAAAAGGACCGTATGTTCAAACTAAGGTTTGAGTGAATTTATTGAAAATATTTCGATTAAATTGTATTTTTTTATTTTAAAATTTAGGAAAATATTTCAAAAAATTAGAAATAATTAGCCCTAGGGTATCTAGGATTTTTGTGTGAAATTCAAAATAAGTCAGGTTCAGCAAATGTTTTGTCCTTTTAGGAAATTAATTGGTTTAATTCCTAATTAAATAATGGGTCTAAGTATAGTAAATTAGTAAATAAATATGATCTGATTAACCTACTAATTGTTTGAAATAGATAGTATTTTAAATTTTTATAAATATAGCAATAGGAAGGAGAATATTCAACTTAGCTTATTTTTGAATATTCTAGACTAAGATAAAGTCTGATACTAGAGGAGCAGTATTGGGAAACATGCTAGAAAAAGCTTGTAAACTTCATTTTTGAGTTGGATAATAGCACCACAAAGTGGACACCCTGCTATCTGGGACTATAGTCCTTCTCTGGTGCTAGTGTCTTGAGGGTAATATCTTTTTAGGTTTTATTTGGAATGTTTGTGTTACCTTGTCACTAAAATTTTAGGATTTAGGACCTCACAAAGATCACTGTGTGCCTATTTCAATATTTGATCCTCTTAGGATCTCCTAGTAATCAACTTGAATGCAAAATTAGGAAAAGAGAGGGGGGTTAGTGTGTAAAAGATACACAAAATTCACTTTACACCCCATGGGTGGGAATGATGCCTACATACCAATAATCTGAAGAGCAATCAAGCTAATGTAGTTCTCCCATTGAAGTTCTTGGTGCAAATATTGTGTGATGTATACAACTAGATGTGAAACTTGATTTACTTTAGATGACTAGGGACTGGTTTGAATGTTTGAATGAGCTTGGAATAGTCTTAGAAGGTTTTATGTAGAAATTTATGCTTGATTTTTTCTTCTAAATAATTGCCAACCCTTCTAAATGGATAGTGAATGGAATTTTATAGGGAAACTAATGTTCATGGGTTAGATGAGCTTATACTAAGCTGATAGGGGAAAAGATAAGGATTCAAGAAATTCTAACCATTTGAGTCTAAAGTGGATTTGGAAAATAGAAATGGAAGTAAGACACCTGAGGTTTTGGTGCTAGTGTCCAACTTTTGTGCTAATGGCCTCAAAGGATGAGACATGGGGGGATGGATCTAGATCTAAGAAGGCTACTTGGGTCTTAAAAATCTAAGTTTAAGAAGCTATAGATGATTGGGAATCAATGAAAACCTAGATGAGAAGGGTTGTGTGAGCAAGAGAGAGGACCATAGGTTAGTTGCTATTAGCCATGGCTAATTCATCCAATTTTGCATTTTATATGACTACACTTTCCAAATTTCCAAGAACCAATGGGGAAGCGTGAGGTGACATAATAAAGGAAGGGAAGGTATCTTCCAAAGTGGTTTCCATTGGCTTATTAGATCTAAAATGGAATTGGCTCTATCCCAAGACACTTTAAACATTTGGAGGAGTTGCTCCAAGACTTTATAACAAAAATGACACTCTAGGAAAAGGTGATGAATAGATTCCTTAGATGATCTAAAAAGGGATCACTTATTTGGAATTGTCAACCTATGCTTACCTAGATTGTTTGTAACTAAGATTTTATCTTTAAAATCCAATAATAAAAAGATGTTGAATTTATAAGTAATATGTTTGATCCAAATATATCTCCAATAGTCATGCTCTTCATCCAAATCCAAATCCACAAGATAAATTGATTTCACTAAAAAAATCCCCACTATCTTCTACAGGCCAAAGAAGAATATCTTCTTTGGGAAATATGGAAATATGAAAGATACAAATTTTATCATTAATAAATTGAATCACATGAAGGAATTCCACACTATCATAATCTAATTCTAGAATTTTCTAAGAATTGGTGCCACCCTCACAAGACTAATAGTCTTTGACATTAGTTCCTAAAGAGGATTTATAAGTTAATCTGAGATTGTTCCATGGGGACTTAGAAATAAGAAGGGGAATATAATACCCATGGGTCTTCTTAAAAATCAACCTTGTCTCTATTACCAACCTTCTATCTCCTACCTTTTTATTGAAGGATCTTGTAACTAGAGCTAACTTTCTAGAAAGTAGAGCCATATCTAGGTCCTTCCTCTAAGAGGAAAGAGTCCTCATTACTATCTTATAGATACTTGGCCTTAATGATATAGGTACAGTGTTATTACTCCTTTATGACTTTCTAACCAAATTTATAAATGAGTGTTATTTTCATGAATTTAACCTAGCGAAGCCTGATCCCCCCATTAGCATTATGGACACAAGCTTTATCCCATGGAATTAGAGGGAATTTTAATATGTTTTCTGACCTTATCTAGATAAACCTATGTTGTATTTGTTCCACCTTGTCCACAACTTTGTTAGTAATGCATAATAAATACATAAATAACATCAAGATGCTTTGGATGGGTATTTTGAGTAATTGGAGATTTTTCTCTTGAGTCAACAAGTGGCCCTTCCATATTGAAAGATTATTTTAGATTCTATCCACTAGTAGGTTCCATAATTATGATTACATTATATCAGTAAAGAGTGTTATCCAAAGATAAGTTTATAGAAGGTTGTGTTGGTCCCTAGTTCTACACCTTCCTAATATGGCATTACACACTTGAGAGAAATGGAAATAAATTATGGGAAACCTAATAGAATGTCATTTTAATTGAGGGATGGTTTGGCATCATGAATAGACTAGACTAAGAAAATGACTAAGCAGCACCTACAAGAGGTATGGTTAGCTCCCTGCTACTTTTGGGTCTACCTAAAATAAGGTGAGAGAACCTATGGTGTAGCCTTCTCTCATGGATGGATTTTACAATTAAATCTCCATGGGTATTATTATCACAAGGGATAAATACAACTAGAACATAACTAAGTATGCACACTTCACCTATGAATAGTTGTCACATGAAATGCACAAATGCTCTATGTCATACACAAGCTACTAAATTTAGATGAGAGTATGATTGTAATATTCATTATACAAAATATTCAACAATAAGGTCTAAATGGAAAACTATAACACTATAATTTAAATAAAAAAATTCAAACACATTTCAAATATACAAGATATTATGCATTTACAAGGCAAATAACACTTATGATATGCAACAAAGTGTGTTTTTTAAAGGGTAGGATGGGATAGGACAAGTTTATAGTTAATTATAAAATGGAGGATGGCATGATATTGGTTTCCAAAACAACAAGGTATCTATCAATAATTCATGACAATGTTTCTTAATAAGGATGTATAAAAGACTTCAAATGCAAGACAATGATAGACACTAAATGATCCCTGCGAGACTAGGACATACACTAAAAACTGGAATCTCAAATACTTTTTTGTATTAACTTTGTGAACCTAGGGAGCCCTTAAAAGGTATTAAATAATGAGTTCCAAATATAACTATATAAAAGTATTTATAACCTAAGTACAGAATAAAAATACAATCAATAATGAACATGAACCCAAATATCCGATTAGTAGAACTTGTAAAACATATTATTGTAGTTTACTAATAAGATACAATAACGAACCACACATATTTTCCACTGACTTGAAAAGAAACATTAAAAACATCAACACTTTAAAATTATGCCATGGGGACAAGCATGGTGAGATTTCTCTTTTGACAAGGGAGACATATGCATGCTCTCACATCTTGCTAATGGCTATGCAGATGCAACCAACTTATCAAGGGAGATGAGATCTACACACAACAATTAATCATAGAATTTTTTTTGTATAACCTACACTTGGAAGAAATGGATGCCTAAAATGACCTACAATAGCCAACAACAACCTAAAAAATAGGACAAAGCCTCTATTTATACTTTTTCAAATCTTATCAAATCTAGACCTATAGGTTGCAATTTTCAAAAACTACATAACAAACTTTTTGTCCTATTAAGATACTCCAATCTAGAAAATTCCTTTCACATGAGCTTCAAAGGAGGAAATTTGATTGAAGAGATAAAAAATTGTATTGATGTGGAACTACCTGAATATCTCCTTGATCACTCACTTTCATAGATGGAGGAAGAAAATAATTTGAAAGACAAATATATTTTATCTTCATGTGCAAATTATTTGAAAATGCTTTCATGTTACTCAATTGCAAATTTTAGAAACATCTAGACAGGAAATCTCTTTTTTATGCATGCTAAAGAAAACCCATTACTTGTAATGATGGCTTGGGAGTTGACTTGATTATGACATGAAACAAAAATTGATCCATGATCATGATTGTAAATATTCACTTTGGAATGGCTTTTGGATCCTCTTCTTTTATTTAACTCATTTCCACATCCATGGAAGAGCTATCATGTTTAACCTTAACTTGGACACTTATCATTTACTCATGTGATATGGATCCTTTGAGAAGTCTATCTTGGCTCATGTTATTAAATTTTTCTAATCTAAATCAATGCATGTTATTGGTTTTTGATGAAAGGATCAAATGCCATTGGCTATTCAATAGGTCTTATGTCAAAATGTTGCCACGTGGTAGCTTCACAGGATCTCTACATCATGCTCTATCATCCCACTAGGCTAACATGTTCTTTACAAGTGGTAATCCTAAATCTAATCTAGGATTTGTTTAAAATTCATGACTTAATACACCTCATTAATCAGAAGGTGTACGCTTAACTGCATACACTCAATTGATGGGAATATGTTCAAGCCTTACTATGTACTACAAGCTTGACCTTTTGACTTTGAGCTCACACTATCAGATTTGGTTAGGGAAAGAAAATTCACTCCATTAGATCATAATCTAAGGAGTGAGGCATGATTGGATAATGCCTCTTACTTGTCCCTAAGGATATACCACTAGGTAGACCCACATGCTTCATATGTGCCTTGCAGATAGTCACTACTACATTGAACATCCTCACACCACATGAAAGTGTCTCACTTGATCTCAAGTCCCATTAACTTATCAACTACTTAGCTCATACTATCAGATATTTAGAACATATACATACCCCATGAGCTTAACACTTATCATGCTTGTACTTTTTTTGAGTTCTTTTGACTATTCAGCTTTGATTTTATAGCACCAGATCATCCTATTTTGAATAGACATGTGTCATTGGATCTTCCCCCATTTTGAAAACAAGAAACTACTTCATGGGATTTAAATTTTATGCTTTCATTACCATCTCAAAATATTTGAATCATAATGACTAGTCTTTATAGCTTAAAATTGACTTCTACGCACTTGTCAAAAGACATTCATTAGATCATCTTACCCACAATTTGGAAATATTTCTTCGAGGACTTTATTTCATGGAAATTTTGTTTGAGTCTTTATCTTTGGCATTCCTATTTACTTTAGCTCTTCTACCTTGGGATTTCTCTTTGACATAATCATCCTATAATAATTCTTTTAGGCATTTTATTGGGGCAATTGTTTTGGACAAGATGTCTGAGATAATTCCCCTAAAGGATTTGTCTTCACACTTTTCCTGTAAGAGTTGAGTCTTCAACCTTTTGTATTTCATCAAGATAATTATTTCAAAAAAAAATTCTAAAATAATTTCCATAAATAAATGAGCATCTTCACTTTTCTCAAAGAAATAGTCTCTTGTACTTTTTCCAAAGGAATTGGACCTCTACACTTTTTGCCTTCATCAAGACAATTATTTTAGACATCTTGTCTAAAATAATTTCTGCATGGAATTGAACTTGGAAATATTTTTGAATAAATTACATTCTCTTAAAAAATTTCTTTGAGAAAAATGTTTGAAGGAAATAAGAATTCTAATCTACAATAACTTTGCCAAATGTATTTTTCAAGCCCTCTAAACATACCCTTTTGAATTTTTGTCAAAGGCACATGCCCTACAAAATTTCCCTTTGGCCTTTTGGAATATTCCTTTGATCTCATGAAAGTGCCCTTCAAAATTATTGAAATTGTCCTTAAAACTCTTGGAATTTCCTTTTGGACTTTCATAAAGTGTCCTCCATCTTCTGAAAGTGCCCTTAAATAGTCTCATAAATGTCCTTCACCACCCAGACTTATCCTTCAAACTTTTTGTAAATGGCCTTCAGGGATTTTACAATGGAAAAATGATTGAAGGAAATAATCCTTCAAATTTTTTAATAAAATAAAAATGACCCTTTAAAGGTGCCCTTCAAGAATTATGCAAGGGAAAAATACTTGAAGGAAATAATCCTTCAAAAAATTTGCAAACACAAAATGACCCTTTGAGATTTTTGAAATTACCTTTGGCCAAAGTAAATGAGTCCGTTAATTCTTTCAATATTTTTGTGTGGGAAAAATTCCCAAAGGGTAAGTACCCTTCAATATTTTTACCATGAATAAAAAGTTTGAAACAAATAAAACTTTGAAAATGAAATAGCCCTTTCTGATTTTTGCTCAGACAAAATTCCCAAAGGAAATGATCCTTCGAGCTTTTTGTGTGGACAAAAATTCTGAAACAAATGACCCTTTAGTTATTTTGTGAGACACTTAACCTAAAATGAACAAGTCATCAAATTAATTCAAACATTTTGTAGTAGAAAAAAAGTCTAACAAAAATAAGGCCTTAGACTTTTTGTCTCGAACAAAAATCCTGAAGACCTATTTCCATCAAACATTGTGTTCATGAAAAGATCCCAAAAATTCCAAGGGAAAAAACACTTTCACCAAGAAAAGACCATACAAAATACTTAGCCAATTTCTAAATGACCTTGACTTTTTAAGGAATACTTTGAAATAATAATTGGGATAAGGACATAGACATTGATACAAAAAAGGGCCGAATTACTTTAATGCAATTTTGGTCACTAACACTGGCTCTTGCCCAAGGATGCATACCACCTAAAAGTGTGAAAAAAACCATAAAACACAAGACTTATCAACTTTCAAAAAACATCTATGAAAGTTCTAAAAAACATTAAAAACTTACAAAAATAGATTGGGTGGATCTCAAAATGAAGACACAACAAAAGGAATAGAAAAGAACTATACAAAAAAGGCCTAAAATAGAAGGGCAACAAAATAATAGGAAGACAAAGAAATAAAACATTATATAATATGGTACACATGTTGTAGATGGACTCACTTAAGGAAGTGTTTTAAATGTTTTCTATTAACTGGTAAGTATAGTATTTTACTATCCATATCTCTCAAGAATAAAATATTCTCACTAATTCAATAGTCAATGGAATAGGGACCCTTCTATAAGGCATCAAAATTTCCATGTTTTCATTTCTCCTCATGCCTATTGTACCAAAGTAAAATTATATCACCTACTTGGAAGGTTCTTGGAGTGACCTTTCTATCAATTATTTTATTTAGCTTTTCCTTGAACTTAAGTTGTCTTTCATGAGCTTGTCTTTGAATTTCATCAAGGTCAATAATCTGGTTCACCCTACCTTCACAATGGTGGAGCTTCTCATCTTCCCCTAGTCATTGCATGAGCTGATAAGTGGGTAACTACAAATTCATAGGAAAAACTTATTAAGCTCCATAAAAAATATCATAAGGGATTTTTCTTGATTCTCTCTTAGGTGTAATTTGATCAACCCACAAGGGAAAATTTAATTACTCACCCCACTTCTTCTTGTTTGCTTCCAATGTTCTCCTGATGATCTTGAGCAAGTTATTGTTACTTGATTTAGCTTACTCATTCCATTAAGGGTTGTAATTAGAAGCATACATTAGTTCAATCTAGTCTTTGCATAATGCAACCAAAGGTTTGGCTTTGAAGCTCATGGCATTATCAGTAACTATCTTGATAGGGATACCAAATATATAAATAATTTGATATAAAAAAATCCATGACTACCTAGTGTGTTGCTTTCTTTGTAGGGATTGATTAGACCCATTTATTGAACCAATAAAATAAAACTAGGATCCATCTATGTTCAGCACTTGATGAATCAATGATTTCCCTAATGAAATCCATTCCTCATTATATGAATGGGCTTTCAATCATTATAGGTTACAAAGGAAGATAACTTGAAGCTTTCATCCTCCCAACAAAACATTGACATTTCTCACATCTTCTGACTAGCTGAGCAACATCCTTAAATAGTGATGGCTACCAATAATTAGCTCTCAAGATTTTATGAGCTATAAATTTAGGTACAAAATGGCCACCATAAACTCAACTATGGAATCCTTCAAAAAGGACAATAGTCCATTCCTCCAACACACATTTTAGGAAAACTCCATTTAGATTCTTCCATGTTAGTGCATCCTCAGTCAAAAGGTATTTTCTAGGACACAAGGTTCAACATTCTTTGTTGATTCTTATCCAATTCAAGGGGATAATTTATATTTTTTAAGTAATAAACAATGTCTATATACAATGGAGAGACATTGAATGGACTCAAGGAATCATCAATACGAAAAACATTGTTTACCTCAATATCTTGCAAATTAGTCTCAACCATAAGCTTGTCTAGACCCATCCCCCCTTACCAACTTGGTGGTATGGATATCCATGTCATACTCTTGTAGCTTGTTGACCCACCTACACTTCTTACTAGATACGTCACTTTGAATTTAAATGTCCTTCATCATGGTGTGCATTACATAGAAAATGATCTTTAAACTCAAAATATAAGGCCTAAATGTTTTAACAACCTTCAAAAAAATGAAAACCTTTTTCTCCATGATGGTGTACTTCATCTTAAGACCTTGCATAGCTTTCCTAAAGAAATCTATGGGATACTCATGATCTTCCTCAAATTTTTACAACAAAAAAAATAGTATTATATGACATAAATGAGAAAACCTAGAGTAAATTTGTGTATTTAGGACTGGCCAAAAAAGGGGCAAACTTTAAAGCTCCCTTGATGTCACTAAAATCTTGAATGGACTTTTTTCCTCATTTTGTGGTTTGGTCCTTATTTAACATGGAATTAATAAGTAGAGTGATCTCTATAAAATTAGACACAAACCTCCTTAAAAAGTTGATTTATCCAAAGAAAGATAGAATTCCCTTCTTGGATTGTGGAATAAGCACATTGTTAATGACTTCAACCCTTTTGGGGTCAATCATGACACCATATTTGGACATTATATGTCCCAAAAACTTGGCCTTTTATACTCCAAATTTTAGCTTCTTGGGATTAAGTGAAATATTAAACTCCCTACATCTAATCATCACCTTTTCCATATGTTATAAATGCCCTTCTCTTATTCTAGAGTACATAGTGATGTCATCCTAATACACAATAATGAATTGGTTAATTATCCCTAAAAACGTGATGTCCATAGCTCACTAGAATGTTGCAATATTATTCATCAACCCAAAAGTAATCCTCATATATATATATACATGTCCTAAAGTGTAGTGAATGCAGTCTTGGATATCTTGGATTCTTTGACCACAACCAAGTTGTAACTTGAGAAGCCATCTAAAGTGGATAACATTTATAATATAGTAACACTTTACATTAGGTTCTCCATATTGGGTAAGAGATAATTTTCTTTTAAGGAAGATTTGTTTAGATTTTTTAACTCCACACATAAGCAGATGTCATCATTTTATAGGGACTAATTTTGCAACCCATGATGAATACTTGATGGGATGAATGATACCACCATCCCTTAGCTTCTTTAATTCATCCTGCATCTTGGTGGTCAAGATGGCATTAATGGGTCTCTATTTCTACCTAAAAGTTTTGATATCAGGATGTAATGGGATGACATGTTGGAATAAGTCTTCTCTATATGCTTTTAGCTTAGAATAAAACCATGCTAAGAGCATAGTACTTCCTTAGCATATGCATGTAAGCTTTTTTCTCTGTTACACTCAAGTGAGTACCCATCTAAACCTTCTTTGGATTCTCATGAGAAACCAAGTTACACTCAATCATTTCCTTTGAGATGAATAAGTCTATCACTTGATTTTATTTTCTCTATCAAAAGATGCTTCTAGATTGACTAGTCCTCTTGGGATAGTATTTGTCTTTAGCTAAATATGTCTTTTATAAACAAGGTCTCTTTCTCATCATTGACCTGAACCATAGGTTCTATGTCTATGAGTTGATCATGGAACTCATCCTCATAGTTTAGAAACATTTTAATCTATTCATAATCATCAAAGACCTACCAATGATGAACATTATCAAGGATTGAAGGCCTAATAAGCACATTGGCTTGATATTGATAGTGAAGTCTCATATTTGCAATGCCAAATTAAGCACCCAACCTCAAAATTCTATTAGATTCTTGGTTAAAACTCCTATCATGATAACACAAATTAAATTCATCAAAGAACACAAACAAATCCCACACAACATTTTGATATTGTTTCAACCTTTTATTTTTAGTGGAAAAAGCACTATAGACTTGATTTATCAGTTAACTTGGAATTACACTTAACAATTAGACATTTGATTTGATAATTTTTAGGTAATACTTAGACAAAGAAAGAGTTCCTCATACTCATCAATATTGTTAGTACACCAAAAAGATATAAATAAAACATAAAAAATTTACCATTAACAACATAGAAGACAACCCCAACTCCATTTCCAAGATTAGAGCAAGCCCTATCAAAGCACATCATCCAAACTATATTTTCTTTTTTAGGCTCAACATTAAGAGTAGTAGGTGTTCGCTAATATCAAAATTCCCAACAAACTTACCAAGCTCAACATCTATGTATATCACTTCATTGAGAGCATGCTTTGGATCTTAAATCACATGTAGTATCTTCAGCTCTTTGTAAGTTCTAACCATATTACCCTCTAAAGGAATGGTGGTGTATGACAGGTACATCTACACACTTCCACCCATGCTTGTATCCCATTTATGTGATAGTAACATCCCCCATTTATGTAGGTAGTCTACAACTACCATGTCCATGTTCAAGTACTTACCAAGATGAACTACCAACTATACCACCAGTCCCTTAACTTGTCCAAAAACTAAAACCTCTCATGAGTCCATGGAATAACATTTTTCAAAGGTTGATGTGATCTTCACTCCAAGATCATTGAAGACACACAAGGGCATCACATTGCAAGGAATTTGAAAATTTAACATATAGTTGTGAATAACCATACCATTGATTAGTATAGTCATATAAAATGTATCCATATTCAGCTGACTCTCCACTAATGCAATCCCTAAATAAAACTTTGAAGTAGGTTCAATATCCTCTTCTTATTCTTCACGTTCTTTTATGGGTTATTGGTGTAGCTCAACTTCATTTAAAACTAACCTTTCACCAAATTATAAATATTCAAAGTCCCTCTTCCTATGTTTAGGTATTCATGAAAACTCAATAAGTGGTATGATGATATTTATTTGACTCAAAACTTGAGCCGTATCACACACATTATATGAAAGAAGAGGCATATTTGATGGAAGAGTAATTACACCTTCAGCTAGAATATAGTCACTCAATGTATTAATGGGAGTAGGCTAGGAGGGGTTAATATTTTTAAAAACAACCTTCAAATGTGGATTTTTCTTAAGCTCATTTGCAACCTTAGAGAAGCTAGACAATATGGAAATTTTTTTTCCTAGCAAGGGCACCTCTAGGATTAGTAACTTAGGTTATAGGTATTATCTTGGAAGATTTTAGGACTACTATAGTTTTATTTACTTCCTTGCTTGAATTCCATGCTTTTGAATTTACAAGGGTAATGTCTTGAGGAGCAGGACTTGGTTTCTTACTTCTCATGTTTTATTCCTTAGTTTAGGTAATTGATGCATTAATTAAAAACCACTTATCCTTAACTAATGGATTTCCCCTAGGATATTTCTTGATCATCATAGAATCCCAAAGATCAAAATCATGAATGAGAAATTTATATGTTTGTGGCATATTGACATCACAAGCAAAGTTAAAATTTGGGGCACTCACCATTTTGACAACACTCTAATATTGTTCAAATGTAGAATTAGTCAACAAATTCATGGAGGTAATTGATTCATCTTATGGTCTTTGATAATCAAACATAAAAATATCATAATTAGATGATGCACATTCAGGTTCATCCAGATCTTCATCAACTTGTTTAACAATATCACATAGAGGGTGTGTTAAAAATCACTTACCACACCAATCAATGTCCAAATTAGAATTTATAGCATTTATCTTGGCATTTAAAAGATCAAGCACCTACTTTATAAACCCCTTTTTCTAGTTTCTATCCATCCTATCTTCATGAACAAGCCTCTTCCCTTTGTCATTGTTTATATGGTGGAAAGTAGGCCCCCTTTGCACTTGACTAGGATTGGGAGATCTCCCATATCTGGTAGACACTTGAGGGAACACCATTTTATCCCTATCTAACTTATATGACACTTATTTGATAATAGAGGCCAAATTTTTGATAGTTTCCACAAAGTTGGATATCTTCATGGGTTGTGTCTTATCTCGATTTATCAGCTTCACATTAGACTTCTTATTCAAAGGATTTTTAATAGCCTTGATTTTTTTTAAATCTATATGTCCATATTTAATGCCAATCATAGGTTAGTGGGAGCCTTATCTATTAAAAAATATGTATCCTTCTTATCAAAGGCATCACAATATTTTATTAGGCATGTTGTATCATTGGGCCTAATGTTTTTGGGTATCTACATCATGGTCTTGTTGAACCATGTGTTAAAGTATTACACACACTCTTTAGGATTCTTCTTGATATTTTCATATTTAGTTAAGAGAAACCTTGGATCAATCTTAGCACCATACTAAATTTTAAAAACATTTTTCATGTCTTCCTATGAATCAATGCATCCAATAGGAAGGGAATTAAACCATTCTTGAGCATCTTTCTCCAACATGTGCATAAACAAATTGATGCACACATCCTCATACTCAACCTCATAATCTTCAATAATATTTTGAAAGGCCCTCAGATGTTGATCACTGCTTATTGCATTGTTACCTTGGAATTTTGAGAGGCATTTCCTAACTTCATGTGGAACCTTATTAGGATAGCCTTCTATCGCATAAAAGTTGATAGGTTTAAACTTAGGAACATAGAATGTAGGTGTGCATTCTCCTCTTAGTCCCTATGCCTCATTATTGTTTCAATAGGAGGTTTGATATCAAATGGAAAAGGGATATGAGAAGGTGAATGAGGTGGACTTAGTGGATTAGACCTATGAGGGGATTTACCTAGTTGAGGAACTAGAAAATAAATAGGACTATGTGTCTCAGAATTAATAGAAGAGCTATGATAGTCTTCAATGATGGGGGGCATAAATAAATATTTTAGGATCTTGAAGGTCCTGAGTATTTGAACTTTTCCCTTTAATATGCCTCTAGACTGATCCCCTTCTTCTTTGAGGATTACCTAAGGATGGAATAAGACTCTTTTATGGGTTATTTTGGAAAGATGATCTCAATCCTTTTAGATTTGCAAACAAGAAGATACTCAAAATTAAAAGTTAGCAAATATTCATAATAAGTACCAATCCTTCTCGAAAAAAGAAAATATAATAGGAGTTACCACTAAAAATAAACTTCTAGAATAGAATAATTTACAAATTGTTGTGATATAGACTAAAATTAAACATGTTGAAGCTAAATGAGATAAGGAAGAGATACCCTAATATTTTAAAAACATGTTCAAAAGGGAAAAGACACCTTATAACATGTAATATTAGCATCTCTTTACAATAGATGCAATAGAAGTCAAATTATTAAACCTTAAAACTTCTTGGTACATCCCCAGTGTAGTGAGTGACTTTAAAGCCAAGACAGTCAAATTAATATAGTAATAATAAAGAACTTCACAAGGTGAAATAATCATGGCTCTCTACAAGAATTCCTAGAAACACAAGTGTCGTGGGTATCTTTTCTTTCCTTGGAAATGGCACTATAAGAGTGTTGGTTCCTAGTTGTACACATCTCTAATCTAGCCTTGCACACATGAGAGAAATGTCAAGCAATGATGGGAAACCCACTAGAATGTCATTGTAGCTAGGGGAGGGTTTTGGCATCATGAATTGACTAGACTAATAAAATGATTGAGAGGCACCTACAAAGGGTATCGTTAGCTCCCTATTAATTTTGGCTCTACTTGAACCAAGGTGAGAGACTTTATGGGGTAACATACTCTCATAGAAGGTTTTTATAATTTAATATCCATGGGGATTATTATAATAAGGGATAAATATAAACATATCATAACCAAGTTTACACACTTCACTTATGAAGTTTTTTCACATGAAATACACAAATGCTCTATGTCAAACACATGCTACTAAAGATAGATGAGAGGATGACTACAATATTCATTCTACAAAATATTCAACAATAGGGGCTAAATGGAGAATTATAAAACTATAATTAAAATCACAAAATGCAAATAGATTTCAAATATAAAATATATTATGCATTTTCAAGGTAAGTAACACTTATAGTATGCAATAGAGTGTGTTATTTGTAGGTTAAGATAGGCTAGGATAACTTTATAGTTAATTATAAAATTGAGGGTGGTGTGTTGGTGGTTTACCAATTAGTAGGGTATCTAGAAGTAATTCATGACAATTTTCCTTAATGATAATGTAGAAAAGACTTAAAATGCAAGACAATGATAAACACTAAATGATCCCTAAGAGACTAGGATGTACACTAAAAACTAGAATCTCAAATACTTTATTCTATTAACTTCATGAACCTAGGGAGCCCTTAAAAGGTATTCAATAATTAATTTCCAAATATAAGTATAAAAATGGATTTATAACCTAAGTACATGCTCATAATGACAATCAGTAATGAACACAAACCCAAATATCTGATCAGTAGAATTTATAAAACATATTATTACATTTCACTAACAGGATATAGTAAAGAACCACACATATTTTCCACTGACTTGAAAATAAATATTAAAAACATCAACACTTCAAAATTATGTCATGGGGATAAACATGGTGATATTTCTATTTTGACAAGGGAGACATAAGCATGTTCTCAAAGCTTGTTAATGGTTGTATAGATGTAACCACCTTAGATTGGGAGATAAAATCTACACACAATAATTGATATCAAAAAAATTATACAAAACCAAGACTTAGAGGAAATGGATGCCTAAAATTACCTTCAATAGCCAATTAAAAAAAACCATAGAATAAAGGACAAAACCCTTATTTATACTTTTCTAATCCTTGCCGAATCTAGACCTATAGGTTGCAATTTGTAAAAACTGCATAACAAACTTTTTCAATCCCATCAAGATGCTCCAAGCTATAAAATTCCTTTAACATGATCTTGGAAGGAGGATATTCACTTAAAGATCCAAAAAAAATTTGTCTTGATGTGGAACTACCTAAATATCTCCTTGATCACTCACTTTCACAACTAGATAGAGAAAATCATTTGAAATCCAAACATATTTTGTCTTCATGTGTAACTTATTTAGAAATGCTTTCATATTACTCAATTTAAAATTTTGGAAACTTATAGATAAGAAATATGTTTTTTATGCATGTCAAATAAAACCAATTATCTATAATGATGGCTCAAGAGGTCATCTGATTATGACATGAAACAAAAAGTGATCCATGATCATGATTAGAAATATTTGCTCTAGAATAGTTTTTGTATCCTTTTTATGCTTCAACTCATTACCATGTCCATGGAAGAGCTGTCAATTTTGGCCTTAACTTGAACACTTTTCATTTCTTCATACAATTTGGTTCTTTTGAAAAGTCTCTCTTGACTCATACTATTGGATCTTGCTAGGTCAGATCAATACATGCCATTAGATTTTGATCAAAGGATCAAACTCCATTGGTTTCTTAGTAGGTCCTATGATAAAATGGTGCCATGTAGTAGATTCATAAGATCTTTGCATCATCCTCTATCAACCCAACAAGGATAACATGCTCTTGACAAGTGGTAGTCCCACATCTACTTTGGGCTTTATTGAAATGTCATGAATTAATATGCCCTATCAATCAAAAGGTGTACACTTAACCACATACCATCAATCGATGGGAATGTGCTTGATCCTTACCATGCATTACAAGTTCAAACTTTTGACTTTGAACTTGCACAATCAGATTTGGCTAGGAAAAGAAAATACACTTCATTAGATCATGATATAAGGAGTGAGGTGTGATTAGATGTTGCCTCTTACTTAGCCCTAAGGATATGCCACTTATTAGCCCCACAAGATTACCATGTACCTTATAGATAGTCACTACTACATTGAACATCGTCAAACTACATAAAATTCTCTCTATTTATCTTGGGTCCCACTAGCTTATCAATTATTTATCTCACACTGTAATATCTTTGGAACATGTTCATGCCGCATGAGCTTGATACTTGTCATGCTCACTCTTGTCCTAAGTTCCTTTGACTATTTAGATTTGATCATGCACCATTATATCATCATGTTCTAAGCATACACATGTGATTAGATCTACCACCATTTTGAAAACAAATGACTACTTCATGGGGTCTAAAGTTGATGCTTGTATGACTATCCTAAAATATTTAAATCTCAATAGCTAGTCCTTGTAGCTTAAAATTGGCATATACATGCCTATTAAAAGATATTCAATAGATCTCATATCTAAATCTAAGAAATATTTATTGAAGGACTTTATTCCATGGAAATTCTATCTAAGTATTTATCTTTGGCATTCTTATTTACTTGGATTCTTCTACCTTAGGATTTTTCTTTGGAAAAATTATCTTGTAATAATTGTTTTAGGTATTTTTGTAAGATAACTATTTTGGATAAAATGTTTGAGATAATTTCATTGAAGGATTTATTTTAAAACTTTTCCCACAAGAATTGAGTCTTTAGCCTTTTATCTTTCATTAGGATAATTGTTTCAAACATTTTGTTCAAAATAATTTCCCCAAAGAAATTATTAGTTGCACTTTTCCCAAAGAAAATAGTCTCTTTCACTTTTACTGAAGGAATTGGACCTCAACACTTTTTGCCTTCATTGGGACAATTTTTTTGGCCATCTTATCTCAAACAAATTTCCCTTAGAAATTAAACTTGGCAATCTTATTGAAGAAATGCAATTCTCTCAGAATTTTTTCTTAGGCAAAATGTTCAAAGGAAATAAGACTTCTACTCTATAGTAACTTTGATGAAATTACTTTTCAGGCCCTTTGAATGTTCCCTTCATAATTTTTTTCAATGGCACATGCCCTAATAATTTCCCTCAACCTTTTGGAATATCCCTTTGATCTCTTAAAAGTGCCCCTTGGACTTATTTAAAGTGTCCTTAGAACCATTGAAAGTGCCTTTTGGAATTTTTAAAAGTGTCCTCCATCTTTTAAAAGTGCCCTTTGAGAGTTTAAAAAATGGCCTTCACCACCCAGACTTACCCTTTGGACTTTTTTTAGATTCTCTTTGAGAAATTTTCAAGGGAAATTTTACTAAAGGAAATAATCCTTAAAAAAATTTGCTAAGGCAAAATGACCCTTCGAAAGTTCCCTTAGAGAATTTTACAAAGGAAAAATGGCTGAAGGAAATGATTCTTTGGAAAATTTTCAAATTCAAAATGACCCTTCAGGATTTATAAAAGTACCTTTAGCCAAAGTAAATGATTCCCTTAATTATTTTAGGATTTTTTAATAGGAAAAATGTGCTAAGGTTAATTTCCCTTTAGGATTTTTTTTGGATAAAAATTCTAAAACAAATAAGACTTTACAAATGAAATAACCCTTCAGGCTTTTTTCTCAGACAAAATACTTGAAGGAAATGACCCTTTAGGGTTTTTGTGCAAACAAAAATTCCAAAATAAATGACCCTTAATATATTTTGTGAGGCATTTATCCCAAAATAAATAATCCATCAAATTCCTTCAAAAATTTTATAGTGGATAAATTATCTAATAGAAATAAGTCTTCAAAAATTTTGTCTTGGACAAAAAGCTTGAAGACCTATTTCTGTTAGAAATTGTGTTCATCCAAAAATCTTTAAAATTCTAAGGGAAAAACACTTTCACCAAGAAAAGACCATACAAATGACTTATCCAATTTTTACATGACCTTGACCTTTAAAGGAACACATTGAAACAAGAATTGGGCTAAGGACATAGACATTGATACAAATAAGGGCCCAATTACTTCAATGCAATTTTAGACACTAACAATTTGTTAATTTTTTAGTCCATAATTGAAGCCAAATTCTTTTGAAGGTTGATAGGGGTGTTGAGAAAAAATATGGAACTTTTACTAAATTTTATGCATTGGTTTGAGATAATCTAATAGTCCAATAGCATATTCTTGAGATCCTTGGCTTCTGTAACTATGGATTCTCAAAGGAATAATGTGTCATCCACAAACAATTCATGGGTGACAAGAATAGTGCTCTAGGACACTTTGATTGCATTGATGATTCCTTATGATTGGGTAGCCTAGAGGCTTATTCCTAGGGTTTATTCAAGAATGATGAAGAGGTAAGGGGAGATAGGATCCCATTTCTTGAGTCATATGTTAGCTGAGAATAACCTTTTATGGACTTCATTAATCAAAATTAAAAAATTAGGAGTCATAATGCAACTATGAATGAGTCCTCTAAACATGTGATTGAACCCAAATCTTTTAATGAATTTATTTAAGAAACTCCATGATACCTTGTCATAAGATTTATTCATATCTAGTTTCAATAACATGCCTTATATGATATAATTAGAAATAAAGTGTAGGGATTCTTTGAAAATGATGATCCCATCAGTAATTTATCCACAAAGATAAAATGCCCTTATTTCTCTAAAATAATCCTCTCTAAGAAAGGTTTGGATCCTTCTAGTAAGGGTTTTCTAGCATATCTTATATACAATATATCATAGGTTTATTGGTCTCAATTACTTTATTTGGTTTTCCCATAGATTTTTGGGGATAAGACAAGGAATTTATTATTCATTTCTTTTAGGATAGAACCAAATCTAAAAAATTCACATACTATAGCCTCCATTTCAACATGTAGGATGTCCCAAAGCTATTGGAATAAGAATGGAGGGAATATATTTATATTAGGGGCATTATTTCCTTCCATGGATAAAATAGCCACTTTGACCTCTTCTATAGAAGGTGGATTGAGAATTCTAGCATTCTCTGATAAGGAAATAATCCCAGGGAGATTTTACAAAAGACTCTCTATTAGGGGGATGTTTTGGGATCTATTTTCCTTCAATAGTTTCTTAAAGTAATGAATGATCAAATAATTTATAACATCCTCAAATTTTTACTTCCTTCCATCCTCTTAAATAAATTTAGAGATTCTATTTGTGTTATTATTTTTTGATGCTAACTAGTGAAATAAGTTGGCATTTATATCACCTTCCTTGAGACATAGACATATAGATTTTTGTTTCTATAAAGCTTCCTATTTGGTCTCAAGGTTTTGATACTTTTTGATAAGATATTTTTCCGAGGAAGCCAATTTCTCATTAGATACATTAACCAAAGTGTACTCTTCCAAATTTCAAAAAGTCATCCTTTATGGTCTTCTTTTGGTTAAAAATTACCAAAGACCTCTTTGTTTCAAACTTTTAGCTTGATATTTAGGTGATTGATTTTCTTGACTAGAATGTACATATTAGATCCAGAGAATGGTTATTTTCACCAATATATAATGGATTCATGGAGGTTTGTGTGGTGCATCCACATGATCTCAAATATTAAAGGATGGTTCTTGGGTTTGGATACCTTTTCCTCTTTAAATACTGTACATTTGTGATCTGATCCAATCATGGGAAACAAAGATATAGAACTAGTGTAATGTATGTCCCAGTTAAGATAAACTAAAACTCTATCAAATCTTACCTATATTAAGTTATCCCTAAATCTTTTATTTGACTAGGTGAAAGGATTTATTTTGAGTTCTACATCTATGAGGAATGATTCCACTACAAAATCATTTAGATCCACCATGATTTCTATCAAGTTCATCATTTCACTCTTATTTTATAGCAAGTTTAGAAGAGAATTGAAATATCAAGTAACCAACCATTTCCATTTTTCTTGAGTCTTATAAAAGGTAACCAGATCCTCCTACAGTTTCCTCCTACTAGATATAGAGTTTGGGGCATACTTATTAGATATTATACATTCATCATTATTTATTATGTCCTTTAATAATACATTAACATGGTTATTTCTATAAATCAAGGCTTCTCCTTCTAATTTTTATGAGTTCCATAGGATAACTATCCCACCCAAGGCTTCATTTGAACTCAAATTGATATAGCTAGCCCCTTTTCCATATATTTTAAATACATCAGTTATAAAAGTGAACACACTTGTTAATATAATAAAGTACATATTAATCTATTTGTTGAATTGAAATGGTGTTTGTAAATGAACACATTTCTAATAAAGGAAAACACATTAATATATTTACTGAATTGTAATGGTTCTTGGGAAGTATTTCTTAGAAAGGAAATTCTAGAATTCAAAATACGTAAACTATCTTAAAATAAAAACGCACACACATATACTTATAGATTATATTTGTATTTTAGGATTACAAAGAGAACACAAATGTTGATTAGTTACTTATTAGTAAAAATAAAATAAATTCATGCATAAAATATACTATTTATAAACACTCTTGCCTAGTAAATATGGGGAGCATAACATAATTAACAAGATCACAAAATAGAGATCTTAAACACATAAAAAATATATCTCCTTTATCAAAATTGATGTCCACTTGTTGGCATAAGGATGTTCATGCTTGGTCTATGACATTAGAAACTCTTTTCAATTCTTATCCATGGTGGTAATACTTATTTAATGGTCACTTGTGGCTTTTCTTTTTTATTGGCTTGGCTTGGTGTGAAAAGTAGCACAAAATGGGCATTATAACACTAATTTCAATGGATTATTGAAATCATTCATATAAAATAACCTTACACACATAAATCTTCTTTGGGCATGGTGTGGGAAATTATATTTATATTTATAATAACTAACTCTAACCCTAGGGAGGGTAGGGTAAATTTTAACTTTAGTTGAGTCTAAAAATAACCTAGGTTGAATTAGGCTAACCTTGGGTTGGATCAAAGCACTCATGAAATCTTGACACCTCTTTTCATATATTTATGAGCTAGACAACTCACTTTAGATATTTGTGAGGTTGTGACTCACATTTTTGGAATATTTAAGAATTAATAAATCACTTTATTAGTTCCTTTGACCTTTGACCTTGTATTTGGATGAAAATCAATTTTTTGATAAATTAAATTCACCAATTCAACTTGGAATTTCTACTTAGGTAAATTAATTATGATTTGTAATGTAATTAATATTGCTTAGTGTTTTCTAGTTTTTTGGAAATTATTTTAAATGTTTTGAATTAATATCTTGATAGACTAAGAATGTCAAATTAATAGGTTATAATTTGACTAGGTTTGGAACCAAAATAGGTCATTGATGCACATAGGGTAATACCCCAATAAGCGAGCCTCACCACATTTTTGAGTAATTAAATCATGTACATAGTTAAATTTGGGAATTTAGGTTATTTATAAGTGTAAATTAGGTCATGTTCTAGAAATTAAACTTAATCCTAGTTTAGGCCTGAAAGTGGCCAAAATTGAGTGTCTATAGTTTGCCTCTATTTGAGAAGGCATTACAAGACACAAGAATAATAACTTATTTTCAGATAATGTAAAATCCATTAAATTAAATGGTTCATGCCCTAAAGGGTGGTCAATAATCCATTGATGCCCCTTTGAGGGAGTGGGTAGTAAAATAGAGTTGTTGAATGTTACCTCTAAATTAATAAAATGACATGATAAAAAAATACAATGATAGTAGACTACTAATTCTCCCAAAGGTGATTATAATCAGTAATAGCATCAAAATCACTAATTTTCCCAAAGGTGGTTATAATCAGTGAGAAGTGTATTTACCCTGACAAGGTGGGTGGAGTGGAAAAATAATGATTTTCCCAAAGGTGGTTATAATCATTAGTATGAGATGCAAAAATAATGATTTGCCCATAGGTGGTTATAATCATTAAATTGGTTGGAAAAGAATGATTTGCCTAAAGGAAATTATAATCATTCACACATTTAAATTACATGATTTTAAAAAAGTTTTTCCTATAAAGGAAAAGTATATTTTTGATCGATCAAAAAATAATTCGCCTCACCTGGGCAAACTGGCAAGGGTATCTTATGTGAAAAAATCACAAAATGGATTTATGATGAGCTAAAAAAGGGTAACAACATGTTTCTAGCCTATGTCAATAAGAAGATGCATATTCAAACTCACATGGGATATAGGTATAAAATTAGTGTTACTAAATGATTCTAAGGAGAGGCCCAAAAATATGGTATGATTACAACATAGCCAAAAAATAAGGCACATATGATCAAACAATGCACAAAATGGACCATAGATGTGAAAAATACACTTCTTAGAGCATCCAAAATCAACTATATGCCCTAGGGGTAAAAATTCAAAATTTTGGATATATATTAAATCTTGGGTGAAAATTAGTTCATTTTCCCTTTGTTATTTGAATTTTTTGAGATCTAGTTTTCTATGTAGTGAGTTGAGTAAAATGGCCCACAAAGGAGCCAAGTGACACATTTTAGATTGTACGAAGGATAATATGAAACCATTGAATGATGGACCATTAGTGATTAAATTAAAACTTGTCATTAATTCTCATTTTATTATATTTATTACTAGTTATATGTTGAAAAATGATGAAGTTGCCCTTTTTAGGCCAAATGGTGGCTTCACCAAGGAAAATGATGACTTTGTATGAAGTTATCATTTCTTAAAATGGTAGAATCACCAAAAATGGGTGGAAATGAATGAAATAGTGATTTATCCTATTTTTAGGTAAATTCACCATTTTTGTGAAAATGAAAATGGTGATTTCACCAAAACATGCAAAATTACCAAAATAGTGACATTGTCATTCTTAAAAATGGTGATTTCACCTTGGAAGCCAAAAACACCTTGTTCAAGGACCCAATAGGGCCCAACCTTTAAGATAGGGTCAATTAGGCTTAACATACTAGGCTTAGGATTAGGTAGGAGAAGAGAGTTAGGTTGATGCTAAATTTTTAGTGTTTATAGGAGCAACTAGATGTGTTGATGTGACAGGAGTAGTTTTCTCATTATTTATAGACCCCTCAAATTTGGACATAAGGGATGGTTGTATTCCTATAGGATCTTGATATTCATTACATGATATGGATTCCATCCATGTAATAATACATGGCATACTTGAGTGAACTAGCCAAGCACTGGCATAACGAGACTTCTACCTTCCATCTACCTACTAGAGAGGTGACTATGACACTTGAGGATACCTAGTATATCCTTAAGTTATAAATGTGTAGATGGAGGCTATTTTAGACACATCCCACAAAACATCAAGATGTACTCAATTATTTGGTTATTACCAAGGCATACCCATGTTTTAGGGTAAGGTTGATATAAACCTTATTGAGACATATATAGATATTTGTCTTGTGATTAACCTATTGGACATCCTTCACCACCAGATCTTATAGGTAGGGAGGTAATTATTCTCATAGATATTATTAGTGGAATATTGCTACTTGAGAATAGAATTTAGTAATTTGATATGGGCCTTGTAAGTGTATTTTGGAGTATGTTGGATGAGTCTACACATTTTTATTGGGGGCCAACTATCATGTCTTAGCTTTAACAAGATCTGCACATAATATCTTATCTTGGAGGGTGGAGCATTGGGGCCTCCACTATAGTGATGGTATAGGGATGGGAGCACATTTTATTGAGTGAACAGTGGGGTAGTGATAGTTATGAAACCTGGAGGATTTATTAGCATACATCTAGGCATAGAAAAGAGTATGTAGACATGGGTAGAGGGGGAGATCCATTTATATCCTTGTATGTTTGATGATCTCAACCCATATTTCTTAATCTAGATACCTTACCTTTATTATGAAATATAGTGGTTTATAAAGTGATTTTTTATGGATGACATGATAACTAAATGATTTATGACTAGTAGATAGGTCATATTATCGAGGAGTACTACCCTGATTAGGTACTTTAGTAGTTTGGGTTCACATAGGATGTGCTTGAGAGGCCTAGATGGTTTTCACATGTTACATAATATATCAGTAAATATACTCCTATTATTCATAATGGTGTAGCCATTGGGAGTTATCTAATTATTCCATGAGTTACCTAAGACTATGAAAGAGGAGCTACATATGTAAGGGTCACTCTGGCCTATATTCATTGGTGGGTAGAGGTGTGCATTTTAAGGCTTACAGTTATATAGTAGGTAGAAGGATAGAGGCCCATGGAAATCAATGAGATGGAGGTAGATATTTCAATTGGTAGTGTAATCACTTGTTAGAGTAGTATAGGTGAGGAGGGTGATGATAGTGATGGATTCGATGAAGGAGCTGGCAGGGGAAATGGTGATGGAGATTGTGATGATGGATGAAATGGCCTATCTATGATGGTGATTTACTCTATCATAATAGGTGTTAAAAGGACATAGGTTTATCTAGGATAGGTAGGGACTTATATAACATCTCCAATAGATATGGATGTAGGCATGTTGGAGGAAGAAATCACCACCCAAGTGGGGGAGATTATTGACATAGAGTGGTAGGTGGTTAATTTTTAAAGCACCCTAGATAGGAGGGATGATGACATAACTCATATTTATTAATAGATCACCCAATTAAAGGATAAGATTAATATGATGGTATAGGGGTTTTCACTTGGATTTTAACCCTTTGTTGAGATGTCTTAGCTCTCCTCATCCAAGTGGCGTAATGGAAACACCTCTAGGCTATGGGTAGCCTAAGAATGAGGTGAATCTCTAGATAGAGATAGATCTCTTGATGTACCACTTGTAGATCACTAATACACCTATGATTGTAATGTAAAAGGGAGTGAAAAATGAAATTAAACTATCCTAAAAGAGGTGATACACCAAACTAGTTGATGACTACAAACTAGTTGCATGTCACACGTGAGACTAAGAGACTAACTATCAATACACTTCTCTAATCTAAATCTTCTCACATTAGTATTTTATTATGAGTTTATTATGAATTTTTATGGTATGATGAATATATAAGAGTCTTTAAATGGTACTAGTGAATATACTAACTCACTCAAACATTGACACTTCATAGAACACTTCACATGACCTAAAAGAAGCTTTAAAGGCAAATAGGTGAGAGAATGAGACAAAATGCTAAGGAAACAAGAGTCATCACTAAGAAACATCAATAATCTAAGTAAAAAATTTTATTAACAATCATATAAGAGGTAAAATTAGTAGTATTTATTGATCCAATGGTATGAAAATGAGCAGGGATTCACCATACTCAAGTGGAACATAATTTACAAAGGCCAAAATGGCTAGTTCTTATAGAACTTGAGAGAGAGAGAAGAGAAGATATAATTACAAAGGTCACAAAGACACTTTTCAATCTGGTAAACTTAGTTACATTTGTATGTTAAGAGAGTGTGAAATTGATCATGCAAATTTAGGAATCATAAGTGTCACCCCAAGTCATGAAACTCTTGAAATGTGGCATGAAATTTCCTTTGTTGGCTCAAAAAAATGCCTTCATTATTCACCCTTATTTAAACATCCAAAAACTTATTAAGAATAGGTCTCATGATTTTAATGATATGGAAGCATCTCATACATGCTTTTCCATGCATTGGTTTTAGTCTTAATCATCTATAATCTCTTAGAAGTGAGCCATCACTTCCTATAGTCAAAGAAATTCCTCTTTCACACACCTTGCACACTTGTCTTACAAAAAGGAATTAATTTTACACAAAAAATCATAAAATGGAGTGTATGATACTTTCAAATACCCTCTATGTCCTTATAATCATTAGGCACATCTTAAAAAGGCTCACACTTGAAGTTTTCACCCTTCTCACCATCATGTTCACTATGCCAGTTCTGACTGGTTGAGATGAGAGCTTTTTTTATAACACTCATGAGTTTTTAATAGGCATAAAATTGACATGGGGAGTTATATTAAGTCTCAATATTCTTTCCAAATTTTATTTCATCTCTTGAAACCTCTTAGAACCTACACAATGCATAAAACTATCAAAAATACCCTATTATATACTCCATCCATATAGTTTGATATAGTCTAAATGTATGGGGAGTATGATAAAAGAGTAATCTACAAATTTAAATCACTTTTTTGGTCATTCTGGTCCATTTGTATATCTCACCATCTTCATTTTCTCAATTAGGTCTTTATCCAAGGGTTTGTAAGGGTTTTAGGTTTCTTAGGCTATTAATCTTTGTTCATAAAAATGGGACATTGAATTTGAAAAAAAAAATCACAAGAATTAATCTTACTATATCAACTTCCCCAAACTTCATATATACTCATGCACAACCCACAAGAATATGACAGCATCTAAAGTTTCTTATTTGATCCCTTTGCTTTGCATAGGCCAAATGTTGTCTTTGATCCAAAATATGACTTCCTTGTGCTTCCTCTAAAATTTTAAATATTTAACAAACTTTTAATGACCCTAAAAGCATGCCACAATCCACTAGAATTCTTGCCTAAGGCTAGAAATGAAAGTGACCTATCATTTGAAATCTAGGCCTAACTATGCCTATGAGGTCTACCTACAAGTTTGAGGGTTTAGAGCCCCGTGTTGAGGTTAACTATTATATTATTAATTTTTAATGTTTTATAATATGTCATAAAACTTTCCAAACCTCTCCTAAATGCTCAATAAAATCTTGGCCCATCCCTTGTCTCTATTCTCCAAAACTATTAGCTTGTGTATAAAGGGAAGTACCTTATATCTAAGACAAAATAGATGGTACTTACCCTATTTAATTATAAATTTTAAGATTTAATGGATTTAAAAATTCATAGATATCATATACATAAAAAATTAGCATTTTATTAGGTCATTAGACCTTTCAAAATCTTTAGAACCTAAGATAGACTTGTGTGAAATGGACTACATGAAGGGTTTTCTCTAATGAACTATGTGTTGCTTCTTTAGAGTAATTTAATTTATTTTTATATACATTAAGAGTGATATTATAATATTAGTAATATTTTGGATATGTTATAATCTTCATTCATCTCTCTAAACACTCACATACTCCTCCATACACCTTACTTAGACAAGACTAAGTATAACCCTCACTGTATTTCCTTCCATGGAGGGGACACCTATAGGTAAACTTGTATGTATTAGGATTTTAAGATATTATATAATAATTCATAAATAATACCAATATTAAATTCATATATTCCATTTCTTAACTTCACACTTTGGGGTTTGAACTGCTCATAAGGCCAGTCATAGTTAGTTGACTATGTATTCTACCTCTTTGATTTTTATAGGTGTATATCTCTCTAATAGGACCTTGATCATGATGTTTAGAGACCCTTATTGAATATTAAAGGTCACCTAGTATCTTATTTTACCTATATTCACATTTTATGTGCTAAATCATCACCAAGATACCATGCCTAGGTCACTATCTACCTACTCAGTTGTAGGTGCTCGTTTTCCTATGAAGGAACACCTATAGTGTTCATGATGCTTAAACACCACATATAAACATCATCCTAATGATATTAATGCTCTTTTTTACACCATTAAATTAATATGACTATGCCAACATGATATTATATTTCATTTACAACCTTAGGATGTCAATGGTCACCTAAAAGTGAATTCATGTAGATATGAATGTAAGGTTTTATTACTTTAAAAGTCATCTTTAAGGCCCCAAACAATCAAGCTCCATTAATCCTCTTATCTTCATATTTGTCATAAATCTTCTCCATTATAGAGACTATAAGGTTTACCTATCTACATTCTCTATAAATATTTTCAACCTTATTATAGGATAGCTATAAAAGGGTTTGGATCACTATTTTTACTTTTTAGGGAAGAAATCCTTGAGTTCAATACTTGCTTCTTGAAAGATGATCTACACTACCATTTATAAATTTGAAACCTCAAAAAGGTTTAAAATTTTCAACCCATATGTTATTATTAAATATAAGTCCTTATCATATTCCAACTTCCCCATTCAAAGACCTTCATAACTCTAGGGTACCACCTGTAGGTGGGCATTTACATATATAGGTAGTGAGCATGAACTTTGGACAGTATGCATGGTATAGAAAATTATGATAATTTTAAAACCCTTAAAAATTATTAAAATTGACTTAAAGAATTCTTAAAATATTGAAATTCCTATCCAAATTTCCATCTTATCATGACATCATCAAGGAGACTCATGTACATGTGTATAAGTTATCTTCAAGCAGTGAACATGAAATAGAGAAATATGTGTTGATGAATGGTCTCATGAACAAATTAAAATCATTTTGAATACTTCAAATTCATGTTTGTGTTTATTATAGTCTTTATAAAATCCTCAAAAACTTTTATTCCAATGTGACATCTTCTTGCAAACACTTGTTACAGAGCAGGTAGGGTAACTAGTGACTATTTGTATGGTACATGAGCTAGCAACCAACCTTAAATATCCTTAAAAAATTCAAATTAAATATACTGAGATAATTTTGACCTAAAAAAATTGGTACATCTTCATTAAAATTCCATGAACAATCTAAATAAGCTTTATACATGTGACTGCAAGTGGGAATGAGTGAAGAGTTGACTATGAGGAATGGTAATATTGAAAAAATTTCAAAGCATGATTTTATGAAACCAAATATGAAGAGAGGAATTATTATGTAATTTATATATGTGAAACATCACATCCCATTCCCATGAAAACTTTTTAGAGAAACACACATTCTGCAATAAGGAAAACTTGACTAGAGCTTCATATGGTGACACCTTCCTACAACATGAGATAAATTTCTCATCAAAACACCATGAAAAATGAAACCAAGAATTTATAAAATATAATAATATATCCAAAATCCTCTATATTCAACATCACTTATTGGATTTTATGGACCTATCCAAAATAGACAAAAACCTATAGGTTGTAAGAAATAGTGAGTAGAAAAACACAACCAACTTCTTAGAGATGATTCATAATGCATGGTTTACCAATATTATAAATATTTTTATGAAAATTTATATCTCTAAGTTTAATAACACCTCCAAAATTAATTTAACTTTAAACCTCTTCAATTATCTATACCAAACACAAACCTACTAACCACTGTTATGTATCTAGAAAGGCAAAAAAGGAGTAGAACAAGTTTAGCTTGAATTTGGAGCTTATAAAGAATTTCAAACATGTAATTAAGTCTAATGAATATTCATATATATTCCATAACATTCTCCCACTTGTCACCTTCCCTTATGGGCCATACAAGTGCCAAACTCTTCCTTTTTTAGGTTATTTCCTAATTTTTAGTTAGATAACATCCAAATTTTAGATAAACTAATATTATTGATAGTAACTCTGATTTATTATACATTTAAAAGTAAAATAAGATAGACACCTTGAAAATTGTGCCACTTGCATTTATGACCCATAAATGCCTATTAAATGACTCAAAATTACACATTAACTAATTAGATCAAGACCAAGGCTAATAAGGCATTAAATGACATCAAATAAATTATAATACACCCCATGAAAAAATATTAGACCCAATATGAACCTCTAAGGATCAATTTTTTTATCTATAGAGGTCCCAATTTGACTCGTGGGGTCAAATTTAGTCAACAAATTGGTGACTCATAGGTAGTATGCCTGATATGATAATGATAAATAGCCTTATTAGTCCATTGGGTTTAGGGAGTCATCTAAAGTCTAAAACACAACAAGAGTATTTTTCTATTGACAACAAGCTTTGATCAAGAAAACACCAATTGAATATGTCAACCACATAAAACAAAGGACACACACAAAGAAAACACACTAACAAGACACATGTGCTCAAAGCACTTAGGGAAAACAAAAAAAAAATTATGCACAACTTGAAACTATTCATACCTCCTTTCTTGGATCAAAACTAAAGTTTCTTTAATCTTATTCTTCATGAGATGAGTCATAGTGCCAAGCATGTTTCTCTTTGGATAGGATGCTTTGTAGGTTAGACCTATTCCTTGGCACTTCACTTGATTTTCTCTCAAGTAGATCATCCTTAAATAGGTCTCAAATGTAAAATAATTCCTCTTAAATTTTTACACATACCTCATACTACTTCCCACTCTTCATCTCATGATCAACTTGTATATTTTTGGTAGGCATGGCTTCAAGAGTAGTGGTATCTTATTTCATAGAAGATTGATGCCAATGGGAGCTTGTTCCATCCTTCAAGAGTTGATGTGTTTCTCCAAAATGATTGAGAGGATGATAACCCATTTTTATGATTTCAAACATATCATCATAGGATGCATATGCTTTTTGAAAGGATAGATTTGAGAAATTGCATTTTCTTTGTATACTCACTTGAGTGTCAAGGTTGCCTTCTCCATTTTTGACTAGATCATAGCCTCCTTGAAGAGGTTTATAACCATCACTTCTAATCAGATATAAGGAAGTTGTAGACCCCTTGAGAGACTCAAACTCATTAGAAATTCCTATAAACTACTACCACAAGTCCTCATCTTCCTTTTCATCATCATCATAACCTCCTTAAAGAGGAGTATTACCACCTCCACCATGACCTTTATCAACGTTTTCATGAGTTGTATCAAGGTAATAAAAGGTTGTTAAGGATCATACAAATTCTTATAAGGAGTGTCATAAGCTTGAAATGTCTCACCAAATTGTGTAAAATAGTACTTAAAATTAAAATTAGCCATGAAACTTTATTGGGAAGAAAGAACACAAAAAACATTACCAAAAATCTTTAAAAGGAAAAACTAGGCTACTTGACCAGCTGATATAACTTTAGAGTCAGCATTGATGCTTGGATAGATGCCTCAAAAGGATGATGTGTTAAAATACAACACCAAAAATCCTTCAACTTCTTGGAAAAAGAGTTTCATTGAGTGTGACAAAAAAATTCACTTGGATTTGAACCCTTTGAGGAGATGTATCATCTCTCCTCATCTAAGTGGCATAATTGAAACACCTTTAGGTTATGGGTAGCCTAATAATGAGGTAAATATCTAGATGAGAATATCTCCCTTGATGTACCACTTGTATATTACTACTACACCTATGTTTGTAAGGGAAAAGGGAGAGAAAATTTAAAGCATATTATCTTAAAGGAGGTGATACACCAAATTGGTTGATGACTACCAATTGGTAGCATGTCACACATGATATAAAGAGTCTAATTATGAATACACTTCTCTAATATAAAACTTCTCATGTCAGTATTTTATTATGAGGTTATGATTAATGTTTAGTCTAGGAGGACTAGACAATAGGCCTTTAATATCACTAGTGAATAGACTAACTCACTCAAACATTGACACTTCATATAACACTTCACATGACCTATAAGAAGAAGCTTTCAAGATGAAAATAGGTGAGATAATGAGACAATATGCTAAGCAAATAAGAGTTATCACTAAGAAATATCAATCATCCAAGTAAAACACAATATGAATAGTGATATAAGAGGTAAAATTATTAGTCTTTATTGATCCAATGGTATGAAAATGAGCTAGGATTATCCATACTTAGGTGGAATATAAATTACAAAGGCTAAAATGGCTAGTTCTTATATAACTTGAGAGAGAAAAGAGAAGAGAGAAGTCTAAAGGTAACAAATATACTTGTAAATATTATAAAATGAGTTACATGTGCATGGGAAGAGAGTTGGAAACTGATCATGCAAATTTATGAAGCACAAATGTCACCCCAAGTCCTGAAACTCTTGAAATGTGGCATGAAATTCCTTTTGTTGGCTCAAAAAACTACCTTCATTATTCACCCTTTTTTAAACATCACAAAACTAACTAGGGATAGGTCTCATGATTTTAATGAGAGGGAAGGGTATCATACATGCTTCTCCATGAATTTTTTTAGTCCTAATCATCTAGAATATCTTGGAAGTGAGCCATCACTGCCTGTAATAAAAGAAACTCCTCTTTCACACACCTTACACACTTGGCTTCCAAAAAGGCATAATTTTCCTTAAAATTCATACAATGGAGTGGATGACACTTTTTAATACCTTCCATTTCCTTATAATCATTAGGAACATCTTTAAAATTCTCACACTTGAAGTTTTCACCCTTTTCACCATCATGTTCATTATGCTAGTTTTGACTAGCTAAGATGAGATTTTTTTTAGAGCACTTAGGGTTTGTTATAAATAATTAAATTTAAATGTGGAATTATCCTAAATTTCAATCTTCCTTCCAAATTTTATTTCATCTCTTGAAACCTCCTATAACTTGGACAATACATAAAACTATCAAAAATACCCTATTTTGTACTCCATCCATATAGTTCCATATAATCCAAAAGCATGGAGAGTATTATAAAATATTCCTATGAAAGGTTTAAGAAATTTCATGGTCATTCTAGTCCATTTTGATATCTCACCATCTTCATTTTCCTATCCAAGTCCTTATCCAAGGGTTTATAAGGGTTTTAGGTCTCTTAGGCTCTTAAGCTTTGTTCATTGAAATGGGACATTGAAGTTGCAAAAAAAATTCACAAGAATGAAATTTAGGACCCTTTTCAACTTCCTTAGACTCCATAGATCCTCATGTACAACCCCCAAGAAGATGAGAGCATTAAAGTTACTTATTCAAGCCCTTCCTTTACTTTACATAGGCCAAATGTTGCCTTTGAGCCAAAATATGACTTCCTAGTGATTATTATATAAGGTGAAACATTTAACACACCTATAATGACCCTAAAAACATGCCAAAATCCATAATAATTCTTTCCTAAATATTGAAATGAAAGTGACATATAATTTGAAATCTAGGCCTAACCATGCCTAATAGGTCTTCCTACAAGTTTGAGGGTTTAGAGAACCTTGTTGAGGTTACTTATTATATGAATTTTTCTTCATGTTTTCTTAGTTTTTATACAACTTTCCAAACCTCTCCTCAATTCTCAATCAGTTTCTAGCTCATCCCTTTGTCTCTATTCTCTAAAACTACCATTTTGTGTGTAAAGGGAGGTACCCTCTATCTAATACAAAATAGAGGGTACTTACCCTATTTAATCAAAAAAAATTAATTTTTTATTGGATTAAAAAATTATTAGAGACACTCTATATAAAAAATTATCATTTTATTAGGTCATTAAACCTTCCAAAAGTTTTAAAACCCAAGACAAACCTATGTGAGATGGACTATATGCAGGGTTTTCTCTAATAGACTATGTGTTGCTTATTTAGAATCATTTATTTTATTTTTATCTACCTTGATAGTTATATGAGAATATTAGTATTATTATGTATATTTTCTAATCTTCATTCACCTCTCTAACCACTCACATACTCCTATACACACCCTACTTAGACAAGACTAAGTATAAACTTGACTATATTTCCTACCTTAGAGGGGCACTTGTAGGTGACCCTGTATCTATTAGGATTTGAAGATAGTATATAATCCTTATTAAATACTCCAAATATGAAATTCATCTATTCTCTTTCTTAACTTCATGCTTTGGGGTTTGATTTTCTCTCAAGGCCAGTCAAAGTTAGTTGATTGTGTATTCTACCTCTTTGATTTTTGTAGGTGAACATATCTCTAATAGGACGTTGATCATGATGTAGAGACCCTTATTGAATATTTAAGGTCACCTAGTATCTTATTTTACTTTTATTCACCTTGTATGGGCTAAATCATCACCAAGACACCATGCCTAGGTCACTGTCTACCTACTCAATGGTAGGTGCTCATTTTCTTGTGAAGGGACACATATAGGTGTTCATGAGGATTAAAAACCACATATAAACATCATCATAATGATATTAATGCTCATTTTTACACCATTAAATAAATAGGACCATTCCAACATGAGATTATGTTCCATTTACAACATTAGGATGTCAATGGTCACCTAAAAGTGAATACCTGTAGATATGAATGCATGGTTTTAGTTCTTTAAAAGGCATCTTTGAGGCCCCAAAAAAATGAAGCTCCATAAATATTATTGGCTTCATATTTGGCATAGCTCTTATCCATGCTAGAGTCTATAAAGTTTACCTTTCTAGATGCTCCATAAATCTTTTCAACCTTATTATAGGATATCTATAAAAGGGATTGGATCTCTATTTTTACTTTTTAGGGAAGAAGTCCCTAAGTTCAATCCTTGATTATTGAAAGATCATCTACAATACCATTTGTACATTTTAAACCTAAAATATATCTAAATTTTTCAACCCACATATTAGGATTCAAGAGAAGGCCTTACCATATTTCAACTTTCCCAGTCAAAGACTTTCATAGCTCTGTGGTACCACCTATAGGTGGGCATTTGCATATACATGTAGCCAGCATAAACTTTGGATGGTATAAAAGGTAAATTTTTTTATGATCAATTAAAACCCATAAAAAAGTGTTCAAATGTACTTCTAACATTTTTAAAATATTTAAACACCTATTTAACTTTCCATCTTAGCATGATGTTATCAAGGAGACTCCTATAGGTGTGTATGAGTTATATGTAGGTAGTGAACCCGAAATGGAGAAATATGTGTTGATGAATGGTATCATGAACAAATTAAAATCATTTTTAATACCTAAAATTTATGTTTTGCCTTACTATAATCTTGATACAAGTCTCAAAACTATATGTTCCAATGTGTCATTTTCTTACAAACACTTGTTATAGAGTAGGTAGGGTAGCTAGTGACTATTTATATGGTGCTTGAGATATTAAAAAAAATTTAATATACTTAAAACATTAAAATTAACTCTAATTATATCTTTATAACCTGAAAAATTGATACAACTTCATTATAATTCCATAAACAAGTTAAATAAACTCTATACATGTGACTACAAGTGGGAATGAGTGAAGAGTTGACTATGAGGAATGGCAAGACTAAAATTTGATCAAACCATGATGTAATGAAACCAAACATGATGAGAGGAAGTCTTATGGAATTAAGATATGTGAAAAATCACATCTCATTCCAATGAGACCTTTTTAGAGAAACACACATTCTGCAACAAGTAAAAATTGACTAGAGCTTCATATGGTAACACCTTCTTATAACATGAGATAACTTGCTCATAAAAACACCATGAAACATGAAACCAAGCATGAAGATAATATCATAAGAGATCCAACATCCTCTGGAGTCAACATCACCAATTGGGTTGTATGGACCTATCCAAAATAGAGCAAAACCTATATGGTGTAGGAAATAGTGAGTAAAAAAACACATAATGGTTTTAGGTCAAATTCAGCACTTTTTGAGCATTTAAAACATGAAACTAAGTTTTATGAAAATGAAGATACATTCCATTACCTTCTCCCACCTATCACCTTCACTCATGGGTTATACAAGTTACAAACTCTTCATTTTTCAGTTAATTTCCTAATTTTTAACTAGATAACATAGAAGTTTTAGATGAACTAACATTCTTGATAGGGAATCTGACTTATTTGACATTTTAAAGGAAAATAAGACACTTGGTAACCTTTAAAACCATTTCACTTTCATTTATGACCCCTAAATTCCTATTAAATGACTCAAAATGACATATTAACTAATTAAATCATGACCAAGGCTAGAAAGGCATTAAATGGCATAAAATAACTTATAATACACCCTATGACAAAATATTAGAACCCATATGAACCTATAAAGATCAATTTTTTACCTATAAGAGTCCCAATTTGACTTTTAGGGTCAAATTTGATCAACAATAGGGACAACTCACCACAAAGAGAGATCAGGACATCAATGAATAGATCATGCATTAGTTGATGTTGATAAGCTAAGGTGAGATTTAGATGTGGCTCATAGAGGTAGTACATAAGCTAGGTTTTTTTAGATGATACTTCAAAGCCTTCAGGCTAAGGACAAGGCCTCATATTACTCTTGAGCCTATGAGATGACACTTCTCATGGATCTATAAGTTGATTCTTTCGAGCTCTATTATGCATAAAGAGTAGTCATCAGATATAGTCAGTATCATACTAGGACAAATTTTATAGGTGTATTAAGTCAATTTATTCATAAACCATGACCACCACCACTCGGACCACCATGGCCACTAGGGCCTCTTCTAGTCATAGGTCGTATAGACACATAGAGCTAGAGTTGATCATAGGCATATAAACATTTTGGCATATAAAATTGTACTTTTTGTATTGGCATATTGATGTATTTTGATACACCATTGTGATATGTATATATCTACGATATATTATGACATTTCGGATACATTAATAGTTAGTGTTGGGTTTATTGAGGTTAGTCTACATGCATATGATATTCATTTGATATATATATGATGCCATATTTTTATCATATTTATATCATGTTTATAATTGATTAATATTGATTAACATTATGGATTTTTAACATTGTCGATGTTTATTCTCATGTGTGCTTTGTTTGTTTATTACTTATGCCATGTTTATGATATGTTGTTCCATTTTTATCTTTTCATGTTGTATGACTTATATGTATGATTATTTAGAGATTAACATCTATAGAAACACATTATAAATCATATTTATCTATTTATTACTCATTTTATTTATACATATGTTAGGGTATTTGGTTGGTTTTGATATATCGAAGAAGTACTACCATTGCATTGATTTGATAGTATTTTAACGTCTAGTTTTTATTTTATATTATGGTATTATGATTATAGTTATTATTGATAATTTGGAATCCTAGGCCAAATATCAACCCCTATATTTATAAACTTTCCACGATACTCACTTCAAGCTTTTATGAGGATTCATAAATCTTGTCATGATCTTCAATTGGTCTTTTTAAAGACTTTTAGCATTGTTTGTGGTTTAATTGTATGCACTAGGGGTTGTTTGAGGAATAATAATGAAATATAATATTCTAGGTCATTGGATGATATATTAGGTATTCATAGGTTTTCCTGTGTTGAATAGAAGGGTGTCAAGTGTATTTTAAGCCTAAAGAATGCTCTATACCTTGTTTGATAAGGTTAAGGTATCTTAACAAAAATTAAGGTATTTTTAGAGATTAAGGTTTCTTATTCTTTTTATAATCACACTTTTTTTAGCCACTTTTTGATGGGGGGCCTTATTATAAAGATGTGGAAAGTACCCAAGTCATGTTTGAGTCTTGACATGAGGTCTAATGATGTATCCAAGGTTGTCTTCTATGGTCTATTTGTCAAATATGTTTCAAGCTCCAATCAGCCCTCCAAGTCACCAAATGCCATTTTAAACATGACATGTGGGTTTCCATTCATATTATAAGCCTTTTAATAAGGTCTCAAATTGAAATTAGGAATTTTCAAAGGTCTCATAACCATTTCAAGTCATAACAAAGTGGGCTTATATGCAAAAGGGGGTCTTTTTAGGGGTCAAATATCATTTATTCATCATAAAAGGTCCCCACATGATTTTAAAATGACCTTTAATATTACCTAAATATATACCCTTTTATTCAAAATTATATTTTACCTTTTATTTCCCTCATTTTTCTTTCAACAAATTTTCAAGATCTCAAACTTGAAAAATGCAGAAAAATTATGTTTTGTAAGTGTTCCCAATGCTTGTATGAACTAGTACAGTCATGACATAATAATTATAGGTAAAATATCTCATGTAAAACTAATTTTATTCATAAGAGAAGAAAATCCATGATTCATAAGTGAAAAAAAAGTTATAAACCTATGTATTTTCTACATCAGCCTCTTGGCAGCACCAAAATGGTCAATGGTTTTGTATGAGTCTGTACAAGAATAAAAGAGTTAGAGGATATTTTATTAGGCATAGGGATGAAACCTAATTTAATTTAATTTTTTTCCATTAGTCATATGTTTAAGATCCTTAGCTTTATGAATAATTGATAAGTAATTAAGGCATATAATGAAGACCTTAAATCCCATGGCCTTGATTTTCAATGGTTTCAGAGCATTGTGAATATTATTGGTGAGAATTAATGAGTATGTGAGATGTTTTAGGACCATAATATCCTTATCACATCATTTACCATCCTTGATTTGGCATGTGCAAGTAGAGGAAGGGAAAAATCTCTACATAGTGGTAGTTTGTAGACCTATACAAGGTGAAAGTTAAGGTTTTGGTTGGTTTTAAACTATTCCTTGCATTAATTATTCTATATGAGTATAAATATGATCCTTATTTTTCCCCAAGGTTTTATTTAAAGTGATTATCATGAATAATCCTTAAGTAATGCCTTCAGGGTTGGCTAAGAGAGGTCTCATTGACCTACAACTCTGCAAACCTATAGGTCTACTTTTGACCAAATAAACTTGTAATGAATTTATATTTAGATTAATATAATATATTTTTAATAAATAAACCTATATTTAAAATATATCCTAAGCTTTGAGGTCATATTATCTAGGTTTCAAGTAGAGAGATAGCCAAGGGGGACAAAGTACTGATGAGTTATGAATACTATGAGCATGGTCATTAGAATAAAAGGGTGTTTTCATGTGAAAAGATGGTTGTTTCACATAAAGGGCATTGAATTAAACCTCATATATATTCTTTATGTCTTCCAAAATATTTTTTTAATCCTAAATATATTAGGCATGAAGGGAATGTGAAATTATAGGGTTTGAAAAATTTGACAAGGTGAATGCTCTCTATTAGACACAATAGAATTGATAGATTTATTCGTACTCTAGTGTATTATTTAGTTTAAAAGGGGTATTTTTATAGTGAAGTATATTCCATACTACCATAAATAACCTTTAAAATTCATAATAGAATGATTTTCATCATGTGACAAGATGAGCAGGTGTTAGACCTAATATACACATCTACAAACCTATACTCGTGTATTGTGGTGTTTTGAGGTCTCTTGGCTATTAAAGAGAGAGAAAATTAGGCAAAGAATATAGTTTATAATCCAATTAACCAGATAATATGAACCTACATGTTATTTAATATTTTTACAAGTAATAAACTCAATTCCTTCAAAGTCTTGATTTCAAGTGTGATTGCCATGCATAGTGTGATCTCCATTGAAAGTGTGACCAGGGTGTTTCATTGTGATAACTATAGATAATCATCAGGTTATAATAAAACATGCATGAGATTAATCTGATGGTCATACTCTATGATATGGTATTTATGTTCCTCACTACCTCATACTCAAAAACCATTCTTAGTTTAGAGAGACATGCTCCTAATTGAGAATTTACATGCTTATTTAGGTAAACTGAGAAACTAAAGTATTGAATGTCATAATTAGGAAACTAATGTATTGAGGATAAAAATAATAAAAATTATAATGAATAATAATTGAGGATATAGGGGGTAGTATAAATAATATCAAACCAATCAAGATGAGAAACTAAATCAAAACACCTATTGAGCACATAGGACTATGACTATAAATTAAAATGATAGTAATTGTGTGATGAGTCTAGGAGGTATGGATGTGTGGTAAAGAATAATTAATAATAATTAGCATGATATTACCATTAAAATGTCATTTAAAATTTCATCAATAAAGATACCCACCTCTTACATATAGTCAAGAGCCAAGCTACCACCTACAATCCATCATGAGAAAGCAAGGTACTAAGTGGTGGATGAGTTAGAAAAAAGATTTAAAAAGTATATAAAATTAATTAAAATATATATATAATTTTTAATTAATTTATAAAACATCAATTTATAATAAAATGGATGATGTTCACACTTTTTTTAGACATCCCTATTAAATTCCTATAGGCAGGGCCTTGGAGAAGAGTGGAGAGAGTACTTTAGACCATACATGAATGAAAGGTGGATTGATAAATAGGTATATTAACTTTTATACCAAGGGTTAATAGTATTAATTTATATTTATTCATATTTTTAAACAAGATGAAGAACCTTGATAGGATAATTAGGCTTAGTAGGCCTAAATAGGCAGTCACATGCCTAAGCATGAAATGGGAAGATAAATTGAAAGCTTGGGAGTATATGTAAGATTTAAGTCCCTAGGGAGGTAAGTGATGATTTTTAAATGTTAGTGTTTGAATTTTATCTCAATTAATCAAGAGGAAATCCTAATAACCTAGGAAATAGACCTATAGGGTCAAACTAGTCTAGTGGCTTACAAACCCTATATAGGTGTAAGAGAGGTGATTATTCAATTTGAAGGAAAAAAATCCATGAAGATTAATTGAATAAAATTTTCATTTTGGTTATATTGATATTAAAATATCTATTAATTTCCCACAAATATTAAGGTTAAAAGTGTGGATAGGGACTATTTGGGCATGTAGAACTTAAGATCAGAGCACATGCCTATATACATAGTCATGTGGAATATGGTATAATGAGGGTAAAATGATAGTTTAGAGGAAATGTGAAGTTTTAAAATGATATAATATATCCTATTAAGGAATCCATAGGTATAAAAAGTCAAATAAAGTATGATTTTAGCTGAAAGACCTCAAGCCTTTCTCATTGCAAAACTACAACCTGAGACATATCTTATTTTGCTCAGTGTGACCATGTCATTTTTCATGGGCACCAACATATTTTAGAGGTGGAAATTAAGTATACATAATATAATTTAGTACCATTTTTAGTTTTTTTAGGTCCCTCACCCATATGAATAATGATTAAGATCACATAACACTCTTAGAATGCATACTTGAGTCTGAAAGACCACCAACTTTTTCTCATATCTTTCTTGAAAATATGTATGGTGGAAAAATTATTTTTGAGGAGCTGGAGGGGTATATCTTCTACCACATTTTTTTATTATAAATGAGATAAAGGATCTATTATTTATGAATAATCCTTAAGAGATGATTGCACCTACAACCTTTGTTAAACCCTAGCAAGAATGTAATGGAGGATAACTTGAGGGAAATTCACCCAAATGCATTAGAATATCTTGTAAAACACATATTACACTCTAGGAAGGCCTTATTCATGCCATTTATTTGTATAAACACCTATACATATGTAGTAAACACCCTATTTTTTCAAGTTTTAATGGTGAATTCAAAGTGTAGAGATAAGTGACCACTTGTAGATCATTTAGGAGGGTGATGTGATATGTTTTATACCCCTTCATTCCATAAAATAAACTAAACTCCCTTTGGAAGTGCTTCTATAGGTTTGGAATAGAGAGGCAGTTAAGAGGTTATAGTGAAGGATGACTTAGTCACCTAGATGAGCAAGAATTGTAGGTGTACACTACCTAAAATACACAATTCATGATATGAGATGTTTATTTAGTACTAAATAATGCTCAATAACCCATTATCAAGGTTATGCGTAAGTTATGTGGCCATTCAATTTACTAATATTGAATTACTAGTCTTAGTTTCCTAGTAGACCTATTTGGCAAGCTAAGGAAGATGTCTCGTGTAGTAAAGGGTTGCTAAGATGGTGAATGGATAACCATAAACAATCTTTTAACTAATATATTGAGTCAAGCATTCACATTTCATTGTAATTATGGAAAATAAGGTAGGTTTAGGCCTAGTCAACATGCAAAAGAGAGAGATAGGCTTTTTAATGCCTCATGGAGGTCAATTAGACCATAATTCTACCATTGTAATTACCAAGAGAAGAAGTGGTTGACCAAGTTGGTGTGCTCATACCTTTAATGAGGTCAAATGAAGACTAAAATATCCTCAATCACTCCATATATATGCCACACCTCCATGAATACCATTAACCAAACATGACTAATGCATTGAATAGGGCTAGAAGGTGGGGTCTCATACACTATTTTTCTAGTTTAAAACTAAAAATAGAGGTGTATTTCAAAATTGATGAGATTTAATTCTCTTTTTTCCCTCTCTCTCATCATGTTCTATAAATTAGGATTCAAAATCCTTTGTATGGATCCCTCTACTAGGTATGAGAAAGTTTTACCCAATTTATATCTTGTAGCCTTTGAGCTAATACAAAATTGATTCAACCTAATTTTATGTAGATATTATAATTTGTTATGTTTATCTAATTTGCATAAGTGGTTGAATCTTCTCCCTTTGCAGGTACTTGTATTCACCTAGGTATTAGTGGATTATTTTATGTAGGTTACATGGTGTGAAAATGATACTGATTATGTTTATAGTGAAAAGAGATTTATATTGTCTTAAATTAGGCCTTTGGTTCATTATCCTCAAGTAATAGTCATTTAGTATCACCTCCATGTGAAACATTTATGTGTAGGAGTCTTTTGGAGAGAGTCTGTGTTAAAAATTAGTTTTTTGTGTTATCTATAAGATTTGTTGAAGGATCAATTAGAGGATTTAAAATATATTGGTACATCACCTCCCATATCTTAGTTTGTTTCATGCATCCTTTCTATCTATTTTCATTGACAAGACAAGTAGGTTTAAGCATTGAGTTTAGATGATACATCAGGGGATATATCTCTAAAACTATAGATTCACCTCACCTAATAGGCTACCCACACTTAGAGATGATTACATTATATTAACTTGATGAGGTATATTGAAACCCCTTTGCCTCAAGGGTGAAATCTAGACTAATAATAGTTTTTGACATGCCTGGTGGGACCAAAATTCAAGTAAGTTGCAACATTTACTCCCAACATTTGGTGACCTCAAGGATATTTAAGAATTTTGGTAGAATATTATCACTGAAGTTCATGCCAAAGGTCATCATAAGATCTTCATCTAGGGATAAAAATGACTTATGTTGATATTTCACCTTGTTCTTTATTTACCTCATGATGTTTGATGGCTACATATGGAAGGAATTCATATTCTAAACTTCCTTATAAATAGTACCAATACCCATACCATCCTCACCATAACCCTTATCAATTATATATTGACCCCTATTAATATTACAATGAACCATATCAGTCTTATATTGATCCACACTAGAATTATTATGAGTCTTATCCTCCACATGATTATCTTTATTATCATCCTCCTTGGAAACCTTGATTTTAGGAAAAATATCCTTCCTTCCCTCCCTAACCACATTTTCAAGATACATCTATTTCATCTAATGAGTGGGTTGAGATAAAAAGAATGAGTTAAATCATTGATAATGGGTTATTGGATTTGAAATAATAGCAATCTCAATGCAACTAGTCCTATGAGCCTCTCACCATCCTATGTCAACCTTATTGGGACACTCTTCCCATGTCAATTACAAACAAAGGAGAAAGGAAGGTTCTAGAGTATATCCAATAAAATTTCCAAGATTTTAAAGCTCCTCACCTCCTCCTAAAACTCTATTTGTCCATGGATGTCTAGGTATACAAAGAGAGAAAGAGATTGTGAATACCAAGCTTAGGAAGTTCCCAAGTTTTCAAATTACCTCTTCAACCCCTAAACTCACTCAAGAGTAGAATATAAAGCCTTATGTTCCTACTCCACCAGTTGGACATTCTTTCCCTCCCATCATAACCTTATTTAAAGGAGGACCTATTATTTGGATATCAAATGAAGATCATCTAAATGAAAAGAAGGTTTTGTTAGGAAAGGGCGATGAAGGCATGCACACATGGTATCCTTATTGGACCAAGTACCTAAGATAAAATATCCCTAATATTTGTGTCATTCAAGTGGAGGAACCATATTTACAAGAAGATAAGCTGGTGAAGTGGAAGTTCATATCAATCAAGATCTAGTAGTAGCTACAAGTGTGCCCCAATAAGTTCACAATGAAGATGTTTAAGTGATATCTATAGAAGATGTACATTTTGATAGTACTCAAATTAATTTTAGTGGACAAGATGAAGTAAATTATCTATATGAACTCCCTTATTTCATTTCAAATGATGGTCAAAATGCATAAATTTAGTCTCATAAACATAACCTTGATGAAAAATAAGCTACTCAAAACAACCATGATTTAATTGAATAAGTCCATATGGTTTTAGATCTAATGGAGCTTCTATCATAGAGGAATAAATTGATTATATTGTTAAACATGAGTTAAAATATCTTGGTACATCATTTGAAGAACGTGTGGACTCCAATATTTTCCCCATACTTGCTGATAATTCTATCACACCAACCTCTGTGGATTCAAAAGAAGACCTAGATGAGTTTAAAGTAAATCAAGGATAGCCACAAAACTTGTTTGAAGTCCTAGATAAGGGTTATGTGTTTTTTTAAGGAGATAATTATCTAACTAAGTATAAGAAGGTAAACCTTACAAACATGCCATACCAAGAGAATATTACACTTGATAATGATTTATTTGATGTCCTTAGAAATGGTTACCAACTCTTTGACCAATTTTATGAGCCTCAAAAATTATGACACTCACCAAATTAAGCAAGATGAAAATTTGGATGAAGTGGTTACAGTCCTTAGTAGGTCAGAGACATATCTTGAGGGAGTAGATTTATAGTTGTATCAAGTTTCCATTGAGAAATCTGAAGTATATGGTAGGTCAATAGCTCCTAGAGAAGAAGATGACATCGATGATGGTTGTAAATAATACCTTGGATCTCTTCAAGATATTTAATCTCCATGTAAAGGAAAACTTACTATTTAATGTCATAAACTTGAAGAGGTTGGTCAAGCCACACTCATTGAAGACCATGATCAAGCTTGGATTGAATATGCAAAGCTCCTTGAAGAGCTTGATGAATGTGCAATAGTTGATGAGAAACATGAGATAAGTCAAGATAACATAAAGGTTTTATAATCATGATTAGATTAAGTACTATTTTTTGAGGTTACATCTAAGCATAATAATGAGGTGGATCCTAGTGTATAAAAGGAATATGTCTTCATGGGAGATTTCTTATCAGTTACCACCTCACTTGATAACATGAAAAGAGTAACATTTAAGAAGATAATAGATACAATAATACTAGTGTTCAATACGTAGATTACCTCATTCCATTATTAATTTCATATAGTAAAGGATATAAGAAAATTCCCCTTTGATTAACATTTTATAGTAGGTTATTTTGTCTTGTTACCAATAAGTGTTTATCAACATAAGTATTGTGTTTTCTTCTTGCTTTTTTTGCTGTGTTGTCCTTTATTTTATGTGAGTGTGAGGTTGTTATAGTCATTGAAGTTGTTAAGTTTATTTGATATTCCAAGAAGGGTGGTCATCTCAAGTCATGATAGTAATGTGTGATCCCTTACCTAAAGGATGAGATAGTCAGTTCTCTTTACCAACAAATAGGTCAACCCTTGTGATTCACCAAGAATGTTGATAATTTGGCCTCCTAGGCCAAATATAAACTCCTATATTATTAAATTTTCTCAATAGACCCCTTTAAATCTTGCACGAGGATTCTTAAATCTTTTCATGATCTTTAAATGGTCTTTTTAAGCCTTTTATCATTGTTGAAGGTTTCATTGTATGCACTAGGGATTGTTTGAGTAATCATCATTTGATAGCATATTATGATTAATCAGATGATTTATTAGGTATTCATAGGTTTTCTTGGGTTTAAAATAAGTGGTTCAAGTGTATTTGAAGCCTAAATAATGGTTTATACCTTGTTTGATAAGGTTAAGGTATCTTAGTAGAAATTAAGGCATTTGAAGAGATCAAGGTTTCTTGTTCTTGTTATAATTTCACTTATTTTAGTCACTTATTGATGGGGTAACTTGTTATTAATATTTTTAATGTATCCAAGTCATGTTTGAGCCTTGACATGAGGTCTAATGATGTATACAAGGTTGGTTGATTTTTTAAACATGTTTTAAGCTCCAATTAGCCCTCCAAATCATCAAATGCCATTTCAAACATGACACATTTGTTAACCTTAATATTAGAAGACTTTTAAGGTGTAAAATTGAAATTAATACCTTTCAAAGTTATCATAACCATTGTAAGTTATAGCAAAGATATCTTATATTCAAAAATAACTCCTTTTAGGGGTCAAATATCATTGATTCACCATAAAAGGTCCCCACACACTTGAAACATGACATTTTATATTATATTCATCCATTCCCATTGAATTAAACTTATATTTGACCTCTAATTACCCTCCTTTGACCTCTGATGGTTTTTTCAAGATCTCAAACCTAAAAAAATGTAGAGAAATGATGTTTTGTATGTTTCCCAAAGGCTAATATGAACTTGTATAATTAGTAAAAAATTATAAGAGGTCATATATCTCATTCATAACTCCTTATAGGAATTAAAAAATAAAATTAATGAATCACAAGCCAAAATAAGTCAAAAACTTGTCTTTTCTTTATCGACCTCTTGGCATCCCCATAATGGTCAATAATTTGGCATTAGTCCATAAAGAAGGAAGAGATTTAGAAGCTAAGACATTGGGAAAATTATTGGACCATAATTAAATTTAATTTTATGGTATTATTCATTTGTTTATTCTCCTTATATTTATGAACAATCTCAAAAGAGTTAAGGTATAGAATGAAGACCTCAAATCCCATAGCCTTGACTTTTAATGGTTTTAGAACATTATGAATCTTATTGGTTTAAATTTATGAGTATGTGAGATGGTTTAGGATCTTTATCACATCAGTTAACATCCCTATTTTTGCATGTTCAAGTAGAGGAAGTCAAAAATCTCTACATAGTGGCAAGTTGTAGACCTATACAAGGTGATAATTAAGGTTTCAGTTGGTTTTAGACTATTCCTTAAATCAATTGGTCTCTAAAAGAATAGTTATAATAATTATTTATGAATAATATTTTATTTAAATTTATTATCATGAATAATACTTAAGCAATTCCTTCAGTTTTAGCTAAGAGAGGTCTCATTGAATTATAAGTTTGGAAACCTATAGGTTTACTTTTGACCAAACAAACTTGTAATGAGTTTGTATTTAGGTTATTGTCATATAATTTACGTATATAACATATATTTTAAACATCTCATAATCTTTGAGGTTATATTATCTAGGTTACAAGTAGAGAGATAGCCAAAGGGGTCAAAATATTGATGTGTTGTCAAAACTATTGTCAGGGTGATTGAAATAAAAGGTTGTATTTATGTGAGAATATGGTTGTTTCATATAGAAGGAATTGCCTTGAACCTCCTATAGCTTCCTTAGGTATTACCAAATATTTTTATAAACCTAAATATATTAGGCATGAATGGAATGTGAAACTATAGGGTTTGAAGAAAGTGACAAGGTGAATGATCTCTATCAGACAACAAAATTGAGTAATTTATTAGAATTCTAGTGTATTATTTAGTTTAAAAGGGGTATTTTTATATTTAAATAAATTCCATAATTCCATAAATAACCTTTAAAATTCATAATATAATTATTTTCATCATGTGATAAGATATCAAGAGTTAGACCTATGATAAACATCTACAAACCTACACCTATGTATTGGTGTGTTTGGAGGTCTCTTGGATATTAGAGAGAGAGATAAAATTAGGAAAATAATAGATTTTAAAATACACTTCACAATCTTATATGATACTACATGTTGTTTATGAGGTTTACAAGCAAGAATCTCAATTCCTTTAAGGTCCTAATTTTAAGTGTAACTACCATGCATAGTGTGATCTCTATTACAAGTGTGAGCATGATGTTTCCTTGTGATAACTATATAGAATCATAAATGTATAGTAAAACATGAATTAAATTAATCTAATGGTTATAATCTATGATATTAGTTTCATTATCCTCATTACCTCATACTCACAGACCATTTTTAGTCTAGAGAGACATGCTTCTAATTCAGCATCTACAAGCCTATTTAGGCAAATTGAGCAAGTGAAGTATTGAATATTAGAATTAGGAAAATAATTAATTGAATATAATAATAATAAAAAATATAATGATTAATCATAGATGTATAATCAATAATATCATACCACTTAAGATGAGAAACTCAATCGCAACACTTATTGAGCACAAGGACTATGATTGTAAATTTAAGATACACTAATTGCATGAGGAGTCTAGGAGGTATGGATGTTTGGATAATAATAATGAATAATAATTATCATGATATAACCATTAAAATATAATTTAAAAGTTCATCAATAAGTAGACCTACCTCTTACACACAATTAAGAACCAAACTTCCACCTATATGCTAACATGAAAAACCAAGGTACTGAGTGGTGGATGAGTTAGACAAAAGATTTTAAAATTATATAAAAGTAATAAGAAACTATATATAATGTTTTATTCATTGAAAAAATAACATATTTCAACAAAATGGATGATTTCCAAACTTCTTGCATACATGCCCATTAAACTCCTACATGTAGGACCTTGGAGAAGAGTGAAGAGGGTACTTTGAAACATGCATGGATAAAAGGTGAAGGAGTGAGAAAAAAAATTATTGACTTGTATACCAATGTTTCATAGTATTTATTAATATTGTTTGGTTTTTGAAATAAGATGAAGAACCTTAACATGCTAGTTAGGCCTAAATATGTAGTCATAGGCCTCAACATGAAATAGGAAGATAAATTGAATGCTTGTGAGTATTTGGTGGATTAAATTACCTAGGGAGGTAAGTGATTATGTTCTATGGTTATTCCATGAATTTTAGTTTAGGGAATCAAGAAGAAATCTTAATAACCTAAGAAATAGATCTCTAGGGTTAAATTAGTTTTCTGATTTATAAACCTTAAACATGTGTATGAGAGGTACTTGTGCAATTTGAAGGAAAATAAGTCATAAATAGGAAGTTAATCACATTTTAATTTTTATTCTATTGATATTAAAATCTCTATTAAGTTCCCACATCTAGTAAGTAAGAGTAATAATGTTGATAAGGACTATTTAGGCATGTAGTACTTAAGATTAGAGCACATGCCTATAGACATAATCATTTGTAAGATGGTATAATGAGGGAAAAATGAGAGTGTATATGAATTTATAAGTTGGAGGATGATATCAAAAACCCTATGGAGGCATCCATAGGAATATAAAAGTAAAGAAAGTACCATTTTAGCATAAAGATCTTAATCCTTTCTAGCTATAAAACTTAACTTGAGACATATCTTCTTATCCTCAGTGTGACCATTTCCATTTTCATGGGGACCAAAATATTTTAGAGGTGGTAATTAGGTCTACATACTATACTTTAGTTGCATTGATAATTGGTTTAGGTCCTTGACCTATATAAATAATCATTAAGATCATAAAGCACTCCTAAAATGCATACTTGAGTCAAAGAGACCACCAAATTTTGATCATATATTTCTTGAGAGATTTCATGGTGGAAAAATTATTTTTGAATAATTGGAGGGGTCTATCCACTAAAAACTTGTGGTATTAGAGAGGGGATAAAGGATTTTTTCTTTATGAACAATCCTTAAGAGATGATGTTACCTTAAACCCTTGATAGACCCTAACAGAAACTAGATGGAGGATAAATTGAGGGAAATTCATCAAAATTCATTGTGATAGTTTGTAAAACACCTAAAATACATCTTACACTTTTATAAGGACCTATTCATTCCATTTGTTTGTATATACAACTATATCACATAAACACCCTATTTTTACAAGTTTTCATAGTGAATTCAATTTTGAAGGATATATGAGAAATTTTAGATCATTTAAGAGGCTGATGTGAGATTTTTTATACCTCAGTTTATAAAGTACACTAAATTTCCCATTGAAGTGATTCTATATACCTAGACTAGAGATGTAGTCAAGAGGTGCTAGTGAAGGATGACCTAGTCAGCTAGATCAGAAAGAATTATAGGTGTAAATAGCCTAAAAGGCATAATTAATGGTATGATATGATTATTTATTCATAAAACATGCTCACTAACCCATTCTCAAGGTTTTATGAAAATTCCATGGCCATCCAAGTGACTAGTATTGAGTGACTAGGCCTAGTTGCCTAGTAGTCATATTTGGAAAACTAAGGAAGATTTATCTTGGCATAGAGGGATGATAAGATGGTGAAAGGAGAACCATAAATTCTCATATAACTACTATATTAAGGAAAACATACAATTTTCATGGTCATTATGGAAAATGATGTAGTTTTAGGCCTGGTCAACATTCAAAATAGAAAGGTAGGTTGTTTAATGCTTAAGACTAGTGCATATTTGTAGGGCTTGAATAAATCCAATCATAAACACTTAATATTATAATGCATTCCTTATTTTATTATCATAGGTTCAATTTTTATAATTTATATCAATGTAACTCTCTTTAAATTCATAGAGAAATAATAGGTGAGTAAGATCCTAGAAGAGTTCCATAATGGATCGCCAAGAGGTCATTGCTCACTTAAAACTACTACAATTAAAATCATGCAAGATGGATATTATTAACCAAATTTGTTTAAATATAAACACACATGGATGAGATGCTATGATAATTTCACCTTATTCATAAGAAAACAAAAATTGATAGCCCTACCCTTGCACCTAATACAATTTGATCAACCTTTTACACAATGGGTCCTTGACTTCATTGACATGATAAATATATCATCAAGCATGACACAAAAATGGATACTTATGGAAACTAACTAATTTATAAGGTGGATGGTGGTGATAGTGTTAAGAGAAGCTAACAAGGTCTCCATTCTTATCTTTTATAAATATGTTTCATAATATTTGGTGTCTCAACCATTATTATCTCAAATAATGTGCTTACTTTTCTCAAAGCCAAGATCAATGAACGAGTAGTCAAACATAGAATCCATCTAATCACCTCTTCAAATTATTAACCCTAACGTAATGGTTTATTTAAATCAAATAAAAAGAACTTGGTTTACATCATCAAGTTAACCATGGAATATAATCAATGATTTTAGCATACCAAGCTTAAGACAACCCTCTAGGAAAATCAAATAATTCCAAAAAGTGTACTAGGGAACTCACCCTTCATACTAGTATATGGGAAGGAAACAAGGGTACCTACATCATTTTAATTTCCATCACTAGATAATATCATCAAATTGAGTTTCTCTAAAGTTATCCCATGATTTTAATGTTAGGAAAACTAATAATGATCTAAGAAATTAGGGTGAAGGCCATGCACACTATTGAGATTCAATAGGCACAGACCAAGAGAAAAATTGATAAGAGGGCTATTGATAGAATATTTGATTAAGGATATGTGGTGCTCAAATGGGATGCATATAGATAAAATGGTATAAACTATACAAAATTCAATGTTATATGGAGTGGACCACATACCGTAGCTAGTCAAAAGTAACCTAATACAAACCATCTTACAAGGCCAAGTGGAGAAGTGTTACCTATCCTCATCAAAAGGATACATCTCAAGAACTATCTTTGATGATCATGAAAACCCTTTTAAATATTTGTTTATATGTTTATATTTCCTTAAGTCTCATGTGCATATTCTATTATTTATAATAGTTTCTCTCCTCCAAGTTCCTATGTGTAGCATTATTAGCTTAGTTTTGTCATTATTTTAAGCACCATTTGATGTAGTTGTTTGATTTATTTGTCATTATGTAAGGAATAATGGTTCCTTTTAAGGTTAGGTGTGACTCTTGTACTTAATCATAGTTAGAAGGATAAACATTAAGGAATTCCATAGGAATATATTCCCAATAGATTATTTCAAGGTTATTAGATTCCCACTTAGTAGGCAAGTAGCCTGTAGAGGTCACAAAAAGTGTTAACTTTATAAGTCGCCCCTTTAGTAGGCACTAAACTCAATGGGACTACATAAATTATCCCATGCTTGTGTAGTGATTAAGTTTCTAAAAATGAGTCTATGCACAAACACTTCCTATTCACTCCCTTACTCAATAGTCAGCTTGGGTCTACTCATCAATTGAGTATTAATCCACACCCACAAGGATCCCCTAATGAATTACCTATGAAAATTTCCTTCACTAAAATAGAATAGTGTGTAATTAAAAACATGCAAAACTCCCTAAATTTGAGCAACAAAAGATAAAAGTTCATGGAAATAGTTACAGATCATGAAGGGTGCACTTAATATCTCCCATATTCTTATGCACTCGTATTCAAAGAATTCCCTAGAATTTAAATGATGAATTCTTAATCCAAACAACATATTTCCCATATGTCCCCTCATAAAATGTAGATTTTAATCTCAAGTTACATAATATTATATTCATAGACTAGTACATGTTCTAAATAAGGCATAGACCATGAAGACCATCAAAAGGGATTTGGCATAAAAGGATACTGGGCCTTCTACATTTTCATAGAAAACTATCCTCAATGCCCTACATAATTTCATGGCCACATTATACATCCAAATCTATGTGAAACCCATGGTATGAAATCACATAAAATACTTTACAAATATTGGTATGTGTTAACTTTACTTTCTACACAAGATGACAAGGTAGAACACAAGGACACACCTACACATCCACATTATAGGAATATGAACTAGGTGGAATGGTAAGTGACTACTATAAATGGTAATAGTGGTGGGATCTAATTGAACATATATGGAGTTTAATTAAGATGTAATTAAATGCCAGGATAATTGCCAAATTCTTAAAACATGTACAAGTGATATCTAGTGATAAAGATCCCAATTTATTCACCACATTAGTATTAAATATTATAACTACCCTAGTATGGGTGATATTTCAATTAATGACCCATGGGATTTTCATTTTCTATAAAATCTTATGGATTACATTATAAAAGGGTTAATATCTTTGAGTACCTTAATGTTTCTAATGGTTTACCTCCAAGATCCCTCTCCTAGTATAGAAAAGCTTTACCCATTCATGTTTGTAATAATGCATCAAACCTTGAGATTAATAAAAACTGGTTTACTTTATTCATTCTCTATGTTCTATGTGTATTATCAATTATTAATCTATGTTTTGGATGTTTATCCCTTTCATTGTCATCCTCCTTTTACACTTATATGTAGAACTAGAAGTTATTTTAGGTCATATTCTATGTATACATGGGTCTGTGTAGGTGTTATATGTTGACCATTTGTCATCAATCTTAGCATTACACTATGTTTCGTTACCTCTATATGAAACACTTATGCATTACATCTGGTTTGAAGTTCATGTATTTAGTCTTTTAGTTTTATTATGTCATTAAGCAAGGGGTTGCTCACTTTATTCTTGATGCATCACCTTTTAAATTACAATACTCCCTTATATCCGCCCTCCTTTTTCCAATTTTTAAGTTTAGGTTTAGCGCTAACATGGATATTTCATTGTAATCTTGTATATTTGTGTAATAGTCCTAAACTAGGTACATCTAAAATAAAATAAAGTTGGCCTACTCTGGATGTTTATCTTAAGGAGTATAAAAGTCCCACACCTTGGGGGAAAATCCCATTATTACAATAAAATAATGAATATCTCCCTAGAACATTAGTGTAATATACTAGGTGTGAAAGAGCCATACTTTAGTTTATGCAAGAGCCTATCACAACTATGGGTGCATGTTTTAGTGATAAAAGCCATTGATTATAGGTTTAAAATAGGTGAAGTTTCCAAAATCTTATGCAATTTTACCTATCAAATTCAATGTTTAGTAAGGTTAAAACCATTATTTTTACTTAATGATGTCATTTTTTAATAGGTCAAAGTCACTGTTTAAAAGTCATTATTTATACATAAATAAAGATCACAAATAGAGGAAGGAAATGGTGAAGTCATCATTAGACATGGTGGAGTCATTGATTATAAAAAATAGAACTATGGGATTTTTAAACAAAAAACTCTAAACTTGAAGAATTGAATACTCATGTTAGAAAAACTAAAGGTTACACATCATTATTCTTGGTTATATAGGATGTGTGGTCCCATTGGGCATGCTATTATGTATTTTAGCATTTCAAAAAGCACACAAATGCTCATTAATTCCTTTTTAGTAAAGATAACAAAAAACCATACATAAAAATACATTATAACCAAACACTCTTGCCTTATAACTAAGGGGAGAAAAACATAATGAACAAGATCACAAAATCGAGATAATAAACACAAGAATTTTACCTCCTCTACTAAAATTGATGTCCACTTTTAGGCATAAGGATGTTTTTGCTTGGTCTACAACGTTATAGATTATTTTCAATATTTCTCCATGGTGATAGCACTTATCCAATGTCCACTTGTGGATTTACTTTGCAATTGGCTTGGCTTGGTGTGAATCTTGGCATAAAATGGGTATTATAACACAATTTTGAATGGATTCTTGAAGATGTTCCTATATAATAAACTTACACATAAAATATTCTTTGGGTATCATGTAGGCACTTGTATTTATATCTCTAATAACTAACTCTAACCCTATAGAGGTTAGGTTAAATTCTAACTTGGTTGAGTTTAAAAATAACCTAGGTCGAGTTAGACTAACCATGGGTTGGGTCAAAGCACTCATGAAATCTTGACACCTCAGTTTCAAATATTTATGAGCTATGAAAAATCACTTTAGATATTTTTGAGGTTGTGACTCACCTTTTTGTAATATTCACTAATTAATAAATCACTTTATTAGCTCATTTGCACTTTGACTTCATATTTGGATAAAATTTCCTTTTTTGATAAATGAAATTCACTAATCAAACTTGTAATTTTTACTTTAGTAATTAATAAATCAATTTATTAGCTCCTTTGACCTTTGACTTCATATTTGGCTAGAATTTCCTTTTTTAATAAATGAAATTCACTAATTCAACTTGGAATTTTTACTTGGGTAGGTTAATTAAGATTTTCAATGTAACTAATATTTCTTAATTTTTTTGGTTTTTTTTAAATTATTTTAAATTATTTGAATTAATATCTTGATAGGCCAAATATTTTAAATTACTAGGTTGTAATTTGATTAGGTTTGAAAATGAACTAGTTTATTGGTGTATATAGGGTAATACCCCAAATAAGCAAGCCTTGTTATGTTTCTAAGAAATTAAATCCCTTATGTGATTGAATTTGGGCATTCAATTGATTTTTAGCATAAATTACATCATGTGATATAAATTAAACTTAATCCTATTTTAGGCATGAAATTAGCCAAAATTGAGTGTTTACAATATCAAACCACACATTTAACATAAAAATGTATAAGATTAATTAAAAATAATATAAAACATAAAATTCCACAAAATAATTCCATTTCCTTGGTTGAGCGGGCCCTTTATCTTCCTTGGAATAGGATGTAAATCTCACTTAGTCTTTTAGGAACATCAAATATTCATTAACTTGAGAAAATGCTTATAATTTGGAGAAAAAAAAACTTCAACAACTCTACTTAACCGTAATGTCTTTGAATTTCTTACTAACTATCTAACTACTAATTAACTAGAAGACATTGGTTGTCCTTATAAAAACTTCTATAAAATTTAACTAAAATAGGTAATCCCTAATAATATTTTTAACTACATCTAGTTATTACAAAACAAAAAAGAAGTTACAACCTCCTTCCATGTTTCAAGGTGAACTGGTGAAAGGGATATGTAGGTATGCATGTATAGATCTTAAATATTGGTAGTTATAATATAGTCAATTTTAGTCATGAATGATTTGGTAACCAACTCTAAAAATATTCATAGGGATGTCTTTAAAAAACATTACTATAAATATTATGTCTATAAGTAGGAGTACCATATCTGATAAGTTTCCTCATGAATCTAGAATTGATTAAAAGTGTTTTTATAATGTTATTTATTAAGCATGCATGATGTATTAATTAGAAAATTTATAAAACATCCTTCAATGAGTTTTGTGTCATGTCTGAGTGACTCTAGAGTTAGATTAGTACACTCCAAAGCTAGATTGGCACACTTTACAGCCAAAATGGCAAACTCTTTATCTAAACTAATAAACTCTAGAGGTCTCAGCTAGTCCATAGTTTTATTTACTAGTCTTCAATGGTTTGATTATTTTACAAAATCATAGTATTTGATCATATTATTTTTATGTAATTTATATGTACAAAACTGATGGATTTTACATGTAAAGGATTAGAACATAGTGGTAACAACATGCAATATTAATACACACATACTAACCAAGGTAAATGTATTCATTTTCTAATTTAGATTATAAACAAGTTATAAAATTCGCATTCAAATCCATTGATAAGGAGATTCATAGGGTCATTACTTGGATATAATGAACCATTATATGGACTCATAAATATGCATCATACATCACACACCTTTTAGAATGGCGATTTATTTTAGATACACAAATAGAATTAAATACTAATTAGACCTTACCAAAAGCTTCATCCACTTCAATATAAGCCATATATCATTACCAAATAAGTAGGAGAAAATGTTTTAAAGATTAATTTTGTTTCTTACCTTGGGTTATATCTAGTATTAAATGCAAAGATATTGTGATAATAATTTATAACTTTTTTGGATACCTTAAATACAATAAATAATACTGAATAAAAATAAATCAATCCATGTGTCCCCAAAAAATTAGATCAATTCATTGACATTAGGGTCAAATGGAGACATCCATTTGATATCCCTTTCTTCCAAATATTCAAATCAGGTTATCTACCTTCTTAGGTAAAATGGTTTATTAAAATGTATTTTTACAAATTACTCCCATATATTTTACCATAATTATAAGTAATTAGAACCATTTATCTTTAAGGAGGTTTGAATGATCTAAGAAAATCTGGGTCCCCAGATCATGCTACATCAATCAAGCGTTGCTCATCTACCCTTTCACTAATTTCAATAGTTTTTTCATCAAGTTCAACACCTACATCCTAAACCACAATATCTAACTCATTATCATCATAGCCTCATAAATTTTGTAGTGTTAGTATGTTATCACTATTATTTTAGTAATTATGGTTGATGATGACACTATAATAATTGGTTATGAATAAGTTATCACCAAAAAAATTAATAGTTTATCCAATGTTTTTAGTATTAATAAAAGAGGGTTTTAATGAAAGACCTATCCTTTACAAAAAATAAGCATTTGTGGTCTCAAGACTATATATTACAATAATCATGCCAAGAGGGAAAAAAATAGAACAATTAGCTAAAAAAAATGGAAAAGTAGTTGAAAAGAAGTAAATTAAATTTTAGGTCCCATCCATTTTTCATACTCAGTCTAATTATGAGTGAGATTTTTTAGTAGGATATTTCTATTTTTGTTGGTTTGAAGGTCAACTTTATCCACTGCAATGCCCTTCATATTTTTCTTCCTTATGAGATTCTTGAAATTTTCATTTTTATTTTAGTGAGGGGGTTAAGGAACTCCATACTTTGAACACTTTTCATGATAGTGAGCCTATTATAATCCATAAACATGCTGATATTTTCATTAATAGATTCATTTTCTTTTTCTAGAGTGAAAAATCTTTCCTTGATATTTTTGAATTCAAACTATTTTCCAAGAGGTAAAATTTTGTATAATAGATATCATCATTTAGACTGAGTTTATTGACTTCCTCTTTGAACCTTTCTTGGTCTTTTAAGAACCAATGCAAGACAGATTTGTATAGATCTACCTCATATTAAATTTTTTTGAGTTTGGTTTAGTATTTATGATCCTCCATGAGTTCTTTGAATTATTTTGGAGTATTGGTTCGCATGGGGTTAGGGGTGGGAATGGCCTCCTCATAAATTAGATCTTAAATAATAGCATAGCTAGGTATATTTTATTTTAGCTTTTTTAGGATTTTATTAATTTCTTCTAGTTTTTTACTTTCGTTAGGAAAGTGGGAGGTGGATTGAGGAATGGGGGCAAGGGAGGTGGGATTAGGGGAGATGTGGGGATATAGAGATAAGGGGAGGGGTAAAAAATAATCATATATTTTTTATTCTTGACTAGGGGGAAAGGTCTTACGAGGGTTCAACAATGTTTTTCACATATTTTTTCTTCTTGACATGGAGGAAGATCTTGCTCATTTTGGTCACTATCAATTAAGATGGGGTATTTGTAATTCTAAGAGGATGTTGAGGGTTTAGATGAACTTATAAGGATTCTAGGAGGGATTTTTATATTATGTTTAGGCTTTTCCATTTTTTGAAAGATAGGGGAGATGGGATTGGAGGCATAGAAAAACTTATGAATTAGGAAAATCATAGCTTGGTGGAGAGGATATTTTCTCTTTCCCATCTTGACTTCATATATCAAGGATTCAAGAAAATACATGATATAAAAATGTAGAATTAGGGGGATAATATGTTGAAAATAATTTATAAAATGCAAATCAAAATGATGCACAAGTGTATACATTCCCTTCAAGGTCACATACCTCATTATTTATACTACAACTCTATTGAAGTGTTTTGGGACATCCTTTTATTAAGAATACCCTAATACATTGAAGCATGTGTTCATTTTATTTCAAGAAATTTTCCCTCTTCCTTTTAATTTATAATGAATTTAGTGAACTTTACTTCTATTTTTAGGCTTATTACTTGGGCAATGAGATGTTTAGATATCTCAATAAAAACATTGTTGATTGTGACCACATGATATTTTCACTAATAGAAAAAAATTCCTCGACAAGTGTTTGTTGTATCTACCAATTTTTTTGATGAAATTCATTAGCCCACTAATTTTGAGGATCTCCTAGAACTCTTTATCCTTTTTGAGATTATATGTAGACATGGGTTTTATTATTTTGAGATATTTTCCCGTTGTTTATAGGGTGTAAATCTTGTGGAGAATAATGTAGTAGGAGAAATGAGTAACATAGTAGAGAATTATGGTGGATATTTTACTTTTATTAATTTGACAATTCTCAAAGTTTCCCTAAGTCTCACATGAAAAGGAGCTATAAAATCCATTATTATGACTTTTATTGATCATAGTTGTATATAGAGTGAAGCTAATTTCATATTCGTTGATGTAACAAACCATATCTATATAGTGTGATGATTAGAATGAAATTGTTTGGAAAAGTGTCAACCTTTTACCATATTTTGAAGGTCGTCACAATCACCCCTCTATTAGAAAATAAGTTGGCAAGATGATTACCTTCATGATAGGTATTCTATAATTTCACCTCTTATAAATCTTTGTTAAATCTAAGATTTATTGTATGATGTATTCAATAGTTTATATAGGTTTATTGACCTTATTGAGGTAGTTTATTATGTTGAGTGAGTCACCCTTGACTAGTATCTTGTTAAATTTGATATTTATGTACACTTAGATACCCCATATGGCTGCTAGATCTTTTTCCTTGTGGTTAGTTTGGTGGCCCTTTCCTCCTTCATATGAAACCATAAAATTTACCTTATCATCTCTTAGGACTCCACCTAACATTACTAGGTTTCCTTTAGAATCCACATAAAAATTATTTTAATCCATCCTTGATTTGTAGGAATCCATTTAGTTTTACTCTTGGTTTCTATTATAGAATCTATTATGTTGCTAGACAGATAATGGGGTTGGGAGCCAATTTTTAGATATGTTCTCCTCATGGTTAGATAGCTATAGATAATTATATATTTTTTATTTTAAAGTTTTCAATAATTGAATTGAATGCTTTATCAATAGCCATGTTTTAAGTTTTGAAATATTCCTTGAAGATCCTATTATTTATTTATTTCCACACTCTCCATATTAAGTGGGGGAAAGAGAAAGTCCATATTTTCTTAAGATGTTTATTAGTGACAGGAGGATCCCAAGTAAACCATGAGTCAATTAGATAAATAGGATGGATCTAATGAATTTGTAATTTTTGAATAAGAAGACTCTAGATCTTATGGACAAAAAGACATTAGAGGAGCAAATGGGGTATAGTTTTGAATTTAGCCTCATATAGAGCACATCAGTTGACCAATGTATCTTGATCTCACTTCATATTCTCCATTAGGAGTTGCAGTCTAGGGTAGGACATATTCTTTGAAGAGGTTGTGAATATGAACACTTTAGAGAAGAATATTGAGGTCTAAAATAATTCTTACATTCTCATTACTAGCATTGATGATCTTAAGATGATTCCAATTTCTTTTATTGCCTCGAATCTAAATATAATCTACCACTATTGTGCTGAATTATTGTTATATTTCATCTCTGATTTGGTACCAAGGTTTGAGATCTGATAGTGGATGATCGAGTATCTATGGGTCCTCCTAGAACTTAATATTGAATTCATTCCCTAAATTACATCTATATCCTTTTCTTATGATATCCTTACATTTGACAAAAGGCTTCCATATGGAGGAGCCCATAGTGAAAACAGTGTTATTAAACAAAGAGATAGTTGGTCTATGTTATAGATATTTTACTATGAGGATAGATATCTAGATATTATAATCCTTTATAAACATCTAAAACATATTTTCATCAAGATCTATGTTCATAATAGTGAGTCTTTTGATTCCCATCCTACTTGAATTCTTAGGTAGAATGGTTCAGTTCCAAGCTACCATGGGGAAATGTTCCTTTATTTTTATTCCAATTTAAATAAAATGCTTTTTGATTTGGTTAATATTTAATCTAATACATTAAGGTATTTTTAATAGGTAAATGATATAGATATAAATACTGTGGATAAATTTTTTAATAAGCATAAGCTTTCTATCTTGGGATAACATTGCTTCCATCCAATCAGAAAGATTTTTTTATAATCATTCAATTAGAGGATTCCATAAATATATAGGCATCTTACCAGTTAAGAGAGGAATTCCCAAATAGTTTTAAGGTGTGTATTGGATTAAACATCCCATGATTCTTTCAACTTTTTTTAGAAAAGAATTATTGATGAAGAAGGGAGTGCTCTTGTTAAAATTGATTTTTTGTATAGAATCTTCCTCATATACTTGAAGTATTTTGTTGACCTTTTTGATGTAATCGATAGTAAGGGTAATGGTATCATCAAAAAATTATTAACTTAGAGAGTGAGGAATTTTATAATTTGAGTTAAATCCTTTAACTAAACCTTTTCTTTGAGATTTGAGGATGTTCCCGCTAAGGGTGTCAGCGAGCATTATGAATAGGAAGGGAGATAAGAGATATCTTTAACTGATTCCTCTTTTATTGTTCAAGTCACCAATGTTTAATATCCCTTATTTTTATATTAATATACACTAATACATACATGTATATATATATATATGTGTGTGTGTGTGTGTGTGTGTGTGTGTGTGTGTGTCTGTATATATGTATATCTATGTATGTATATATATATATATATATATGTATATATATATATATGTATCTATATATATATATGTATATATATGTGTGTATATATATATATGTATATATATGTATATATATATATGTATATGTATATATATATGTATGTATATATATATATATATATATATGTATATATATATGTATATATACATATATATATATACATATATATATATATATATATATATATAATAAAGTATAGAATTAAGTTATGGAGCACATAGACACCATAAATCTAATCTCTTAGATATTATACAAACCTAGAATAATAAAATTTTACTATTATAGTTCTTCATTGATTATCAATTACATTATTTGATTTCTTTTTTATTTTTTTTATGCATATTTATTAATATTTATTATTTTTAAATAACTTTAATATATAACCTACCTAACAATCATATTACTTTAATATATTTATTTATTCATATAATCTACCTAACAATTATATTACTAGTTGGGATGGTTTCGCTAATGTTTTTATAGAGCAATTTGGTAAAAATTTAAGTCTATGTATCATATACCATAAGCTCAAAACTATTAAGAGGGATGCAATCAAGCCCATAAGGTCCTTTAATACCAAGTTTTATAAAATGTATAGTAGGACCATAAAACCTTATAAACCTAATGATGTTTCAGATCTAAAAATCTACAAAGATGTAGTAGACCCCATGACTTTTGTATTCTTAAAGAGATATATTCCACCTATAACTTCGTTATCTGGGCTTATTCTGAGTTAGTGATCATCAATGATCAAATGCATCCCTAGGGAAAAATAGTCTACTCAGTCCAAAATATCAACCCACATATACCCATTCTAAACATCTTCCCCAATAACAACCAAAATATTATAGCCTTGAATAAAATCCCAAATCTAAATCAATTGCCCTTGAGTCATGCTACTCCCAATTAGAACATAGGATTCTTGAGTCATCCTACTATGGCTTCAATGTAAATTATCAAAGAGCTTTAGTACCATCTACTGGTACTAATAATAACTAGGTGCACAATTCTAAAAACCCCAAGAATGAGAATGAGTCTATCTTTAAAATGGTCCAAAAATTAATCACTAATTTCCTTTAGTTGCATAAATATGTAGGTAATACTACAGAAAACTCTAGTAGGAACTTCTCATTTTAAAGGTTTAATAGAACAAATAATAGGTTTTAGAATGATAGTTTCTAAATAACAAGGCTAATGAACCATATTATAGAAATAATATTATGGACATTAATCTTAATAATATTTCATTACCTGATTATTATAGCGTGCATTGTATAGCCAAGCATAGTGAAATTGACTGCATTGAATTTTGCAAGCCTTTTGAGGATTTTTAAGAAGAATTGGATAAATTTGAATTATTCCCTAACAAGGATAGTGGTGAAAGTGCCTTAGGATCCAAACCACATAATCAAGCCTTTATGGTGGAGAATTTTGATTTCATTTTTCAAAAGGAGAATGACCCTGATGAGATCCTTGAGGAGATCTAGGACTTCCAACAATTATTGAAGAAGAATTATCCCCTGAGGAATAGAGAGTAGAGGTAACCCTTGAATACCTCAATACCTCCAAATAAATTTGGAACTCCTCCAGACACTTCTTTAATAAATAATATAGAGCCACCTAAAGGGAGTACCTCTAAGCCCAATATTGATATTTCTAGTTCTAATAAAATAGGATATAATATAGTTGAAGATATGAAGAAGATAAAGGCTAACATCACCTTACATGAACTAACATATATCATAGAACAAAGGGACCTCTTTCTAGAATCATTGTCAAAGAAGTCTAACAATCCACCCATGTTTGACCATGCTAATGTGACTATACACAAAGCTAAGGTAGAGTCTCCTCCTTTCTTGCTCATAGTCAAGATGTTTGGTAAGAATTTGCATAATTAATTATTAGATTTAGATGCATATACCAATATCATGCTGGTAATTATTTTCAAATAAATTGATTTGACACTTATTAAGTTTGATAGAGTTATAACTTAGTAAAATCTAGAGTCAATGTAATTAGGGAACTTTTAAACATTCATATGTAATAAGCTTTTGAGCCTAGAGTGTAGTAGTTTATTGATATTTTTGATGTTTATGGGATATTTTTAAGTAGGGAATGGACCAAGGATTTGAATGGTTACATGCCCACAAATTATTCACATTTTTGGCTACCTTGGAAGGGAGATCCTAATCAGAGCAGGGTTGAAAGAGAGCCAAGTATAAAGCACATGATCGTTATGTGCAATGTTGTGAATGAAAGTGTCAACATACTTGACTCAGACTTAGGGGTTTTCACCCTAAAAATTTCAAAGGTATGTAATCCAAATCACTCATGTTATTCTTAGATTGTGGAAGTTACATTTTGATGGTTTTAGGTGTAAGGCTAGATTTAGGGTTGGTATTATCCTTATTGACCCTATTGGTAAGAAATACCATGATTCCTATAGGATCTAATTCCCTTATACTAAAAATATTGCTAAATATGAGGCCATTATCCTAGATTTATAATTTTATATGAAAAATAAGGTCAAATAACTACTAGTCTATGGTGACTCAGAACTAGTAGTCAACCAAGTGAGGAGTAAATATCAATGCAAACTCTCATACCTTAAGAGGTATAAGTTTAGGGTCTAGGATTTCATTGAGTCTTTTGATGATTTTAGCATTGTCTCTATCACAAGAGAGGATAACCAAGATGTTGATGAGTTAGCATCTACTATAGCCAATCTCATGCCCAACCAAGGCTCCCCAAACTTTAGTATTGATTTGATAAATTATTCTTTAGTTCTTAATAATGTGAACCATTTTCAAATATTTAGTGATGATAAATAGATATTAGATTTCATGACCAATTATGGAGCATTTGAGACTTATATTTTTGATGAGATGAATGAAAATATACTTAGGGAAGATAAATTTGAAGGTAAAGTCATTCATCTGAATGACAATAAAATCCCCAAAGGCATGATTACCTTAGAAAGGCTATTTGATCAAGAAAAATTGGTTGAGGTTTCTAAGATTCCCAATT
>JARHVA010008807.1:0-157500 GCA_037957365.1 Torreya grandis
TAGAAGATCAAATGCATTAATAATAGTTAGTGTGCTAAGTATTGTTAGATTTTATTATAGAAATTATCGTGATTTAATGAATTTTGAAGTTAAAATGTTTAGCTTAAATTATGTGAAGATAATATATCATTGCTTAGTAAATAGGAAGGTTTGAAAATAGAGCCTTTTATTTAACATTAACTTGTGTAACAAATTATTATTCAAGATAATCCTTTTATGGAAGTGGTGGCATAATATTTTTGGGAGAATCTTTCCTCAGTCACAGGAGTTAGATTTCACTTTAATAGAGTTAATCATTATTATCATAGAGTTAAAAATTATGCATGAGGAAAAAAAAAAAGGAAATCCATGAGTTTTGGTTGAATACAGTTTACATGCAATAGAAAGGGGACAATATTGGTGATGTAGGTAGGATCATAAGAAGGAGAATGGGGTCAACACAATAGGGGAGAATAAATATGAAGGGGCACAACATAGGATTACATAGAGAGAGAGAGAGAGAGAGAGAGAGAGAGAGAGAGAGAGAGAGAGAGAGAGAGAGAGAGAGAGAGAGAGAGAGAGAGAGAGAGAGAGAGAGAGAGAGAGAGAGAGAGAGAGAGAGAGAGAGAGAGAGAGAGAGAGAGAGAGAGAGAGAGAGAGAGAGAGAGATTAGAAGGTTGTGGATTTTTTATTTTTATTAGGTTGGTTTTATTTTATATTCACATTTATACATGTGTTAGAATCTGGATAAATAAAACTATTAATGATTTTAAGTTGTTTCATTAAATAGAAATAGTGTTAAATGCATAGACATATAGATGAATCGCTAACATTTTAAACCAAAAAACCTTACCTTAAATTTTGAACTCAATGAGAAACTCATATAGACTATTGTATTTGATTTGGGAAAAATCTTAATCATTTAATAAAAATGAAATTTTAGACTTTAAGGTTTGGTATTAGATACTTAAGCTTAGTTACCAAAAAATGGATTTCAATCTAAGTAAAACCTCTTGGAAGATATTATTCTATGTTATGTTCATTTTTATTTAAATCCATAGTGAAACTATATGAATTGAAAAAATTTGTTTAGTTTTTAGAACCTTTGAATAAACCTATAGGATTATTATGTTAATCTACATATAGGATATATATATATATATATATATATATATATATACATATATGAAAATAATTTGAAAATAGTTAGAGTTTCTTTTATTAACTTCAAATGGTGATGAGAGAAAAAACCATTAGTTTGATATTATTAAAATTATATTGTCAATATTTTTATGTTGCAAACCATTTGATTGATTTAAGTGTAAGAGCTAGGAAACTAATTCATACATTAGGGATGTGTAAAACGTAGTCTAGAATTCAAAGCCTAATTGGTTCACTTTGGTAAATATCAATTATGAAAATTATAATCTTTACATGTATATGGTAATAAAAATATAATGGATGGTAATTGTATCTAATGAGGTAGTTCAATAGGATATAATGGGATTTATTTATGTTATTGTAATATATTAAAGCAAATATATGTATATTTACTCAATTATTCATATTTATGCACTTTTGTGTGATTGTCTACCTATGAATTTTAGAACCATAGATATAAGATGGATATATTATATTTCAAATAAATAAAATAACCCTATTATAGCCTATGTATCTTATGATTATAAAATAATAGAAGTAATTTAGATACAGTCTTTCAAGCATGAGTTTTTAGCACAGTTATATTTTTGAGTTAAATCTTATGGATAGAAAAATAAGATTTGGTATTATAAATAAAGTTACATATTTTATTAAGACATGAAATAATGAGTGATTAAAAAAATAATGATAGTAAACACTATATTTAGAGGATAATTTTAAACTATTGGTCTAGTAATAGTATAAAACTTCCATATGTATATTAGTGGGATTATAACAAATACATAATTAAGCTTATGCATACATTTAATTGAATGTGATATAAACCTATGAGTTTACATTACCTTAGATAGAGTAACATGCAAAAAAATATGAACATTTCATACATAAATAATAAAGTATGAATATTTGTGTAATGTTTAGTCAAAATAATAAACTTACAGTTTAGAAAATTAAAAATGAATCATTTAAAGTTGTATGACTTACTTATTGTTATATTTATAGAATATGAAGAAGGAGAAATTATCTCTAATAAATGATATATGTTTTAGTTGATTTTACATAAGATTTACTTTTGTAATGTAGTAATATGTAGACAAAGCATATAATATACCTAGGTGGTATGAATAATACTTGTTTACATGTATTGTTATTATGTAATAAACAATATGTTTTAAGATTCATTTCATACATTTGATAGACTAAATGTATGTATTGTGTTATTTCCATACTTAACATGTTTTATGCATACTGATAGGAAGTAAATTGATTGAATATACTGGTTATCTTTTTAAAATTAACCAAATCTCTTATTTAATGCACTAATTAAGTGGTGAGATGGATCTCACCAACTTATTTAACATCAATGCAAGATGAGGTTAATCGAATCAAGTGGTGTGTATGAATTTTACTAATCCATGAGATCATTAACTGTTTAAAAACTTTGGCCAAAGTAACATTTAATTAAATATTGTCATTTCATATGTATGATTTACATGTTTGTGTTATATCATGTTAGAATGTATTTTATTTATAGTACACATCATGTATTAGATATATTACAACACATAGGTACTAGCTTGTCTCACTAGATTCACAAACCATCACTATCTACCCATCCATGAAAGGAGGGCCTTTACTTAGTTAGAGGATTGTGTAGGGGATTGATGGTTTGTGGTTGGTATGGAAAAGTTCTCAGATGATGCTCTCCATCCCCATAATAGTAATTCATTAGAGACTACACTTGAGATTACCAAACTATACTAAGTTTAGTGTGACTCATGATCCATGTATCCTTGTATCTTTTATTGTAATTTTTATTTTGACATTATTATTGATCAAAATGTAATATTCATTCATCTGTACATTAATAGTAGTGTCTATAGTACTGCATCAGTAGTGGATGAAATTATGTAAATACCTTTTTGGAATATATGAAGTTATGTTTTACTTATCTATTATCATAGTGATCATTAACTAAATGGATTTTTACATGCCTATTTTATGTTTAACATATTCAATATGTTTATATTAGGATCACTAATTAGATTCTCATGGTGAATTCTAAAAAAATACATTTTCTAGTAAATCCTAGTGAGGATGTTACAATAATATCAATGTTAAAATATTTTCTACTAAATTTAGTATAAAACATAACCCCTTTACCACTTTAATAAGTCTATAATGGATTCCACAAATTCAAAGTATAATGTATGCTTGACAAAATTATGTGTATAAATATGATATTATTGATTACATGGTAGTCAATGTCAAAATGTTATAATATTTTGATGCAAGGGAAATTATATTACCATGAGGTAATAAGATTTTTTCATGGTTGAAATTATATTATATATTTTTTAAAATCTCATCATTCTTCCATACATGTCCCCATAATTTTAAACTTCAATTAAAGGTGGGATACCCATTACATGCTTGTTCTTCTATAGAAATAAACTATTTAATACTAGATTATTATATTTTTAATCCTAAAAATAATTTAAATATACATGGATCAAATATCCTATTAAAAAAAATGACCATATAATTTGTTTTATTATTGGTAAAGTGTGATTTTAAATAAGAACCCTACCCTTTACAAAGAGCATGCAGGTTTGGCCATGAGAGCCACACACAACATAAGAACATGTCCAAAATATATAAAGGCTAAATAAAATATAACAATAGTAAAAAAATTTGAAAACAAATAGTACCAAAACAATAGACCAACAAGGAAAAAATCAAAGTCTTACTTCCCCCAAATGCCTATTCTTGGTTATACATCATTCTCTTAATTGTTTTGTCCATATGGAGGATTTCTTGAGAGTTAGAGTCAATTTACATCTCTCCCTTGGCCTTCTTACCTTCATTTATAGGACCTTCCTCCTCTAATTTCCTATTAATAAGGTTCTTGATTCCATCCATAATGGTAATACAATTTGGCATTGCCACTTTATTGAACTCAATAGAAATGACCAAAATTTATTTAATAACTTCATTTTATTTCTCTAGGATATAAACTATGTTTTTCAACATTTTTACCTAGGTGTAAACCTCTTCCATCTCAACTTTACCTAATTATTTATTGAGTATTTTAACATATTTTGGTCCTTCATAAACTAATGAAGGAAGGCTTTATTTAGATTAATTTCCTCAGATAACTCTTCTAGCTTAATTTATTCCTTTTTATTGTTTGAAAAGGTATTAAGATCATTTCCACCCTTTCCCTTATTAATTCCATCACCTTTAAAATTAGGAAAATTCAACACATCATTTCTATCATCGTTGAGAAGATGTAGGCCTTCCACAACCTCCTACATTTTCTCATCTAGATACATAAATAGTCCTAGAGGGATTGGCGATTCTCCCTTCCCATATATGATCCTTGAAATGCGAATAATGATTCATTTCCTTCTTAACAAAATGTTTTACTTTGTAAGAGCTTATGAATGTTCTAATCTAGTTACCAATAACCTTGGTAAAACCATAAGATGGGAATTAGGAAGGGATATTGTTGAAATTAATAAAATATTTTTAGATAAAAAAATAACCAATAGATGAAGAGTTAATTTAGTCTTACCATTATTAAAATCCAAGATCCAACTCTCCAAGAAATTAAGGATGTAAAAAAGAATAATGATAGAGATTTAGTACCTAGAATAATTAAGAAAGGTGAAATGATAGTAATGGACTACCATGAACCTACCTTCATGTATGATGTACTTCATGACCTATTTGGTGACATTGTCATAGGGCCAAGGGAAATCCTCTCTTAATAATTTTATTTGATACACATTGCGATCATCATATTTTTTTAAAAAAAAACTTTCCCTTGTAACTTTTAAAATCCTTACTAGTTTTGGTGTATTTAAAATTTTTAATCTTCAAACCTGTCACTTGAGAAATAAACTCTTCAGTCACCTCAATGGAGATCCCCTTAATATTAATCACTCTCTCCTTCCAATTGTTAATGAAAATCTTGGAAAATATTGTTCACATCCTTTTATTCTTTGTATGAACATATAAAATCCTCCAACATGGATAATTATCTAAACCTATGAGTCTTTCATGATCTCCTTAGTTGAGGATGGTTTAATTCTAAGTAATTTTCCACCCATGCTAGAGACATGATAATTATTTCCAAAATAGATATCAATGTGGATTAAAAATTGAATATGATAATATAACTAAAGATAAAACCACTCATACTCCACTTAGATTTCTCATCATTCCAAACCATGCCAAACATAATGAGATAATATGAGCTTTTAATATCCTACCATGTACTTCTATGTCTAGACACAAATTCATGAATGTTGTGATCCAAGCTATCCTTGGAAATGATAATAATACATAATAGATTAAACTTTGTGTAATCAAAATGATTAATGACAACACTTTTGATTTAAACTTACCACTATTAATGAACCAAAAACAAGATTTCCTTATTAATTTTTTTTGTGATGTCATCAGATAGGTCCTATTTCTTAAATCAAGGATTAAAATTATTATATAACACTCCCATATTTTAAAAATAGTCAACTAGATAATTTATTTCTCTATACACATGTTGAATGCAAACATTTTGAAAGGACTCTAGGATTAGTAAAGCTTCCTCCATTATAAGATTAATTCTTTAGTTGGCTACATTCTTCTTGGAAAGGCAATTGATGATATTTAGGGAATATCCTTTAATGATTAGGATAATAACATTGAATTCTCTATCTAATTAAGGACCCCATATATCCACAAAGGATTTATGCTAATGATTGGATTAAACTCCCATACAATCAGCATAGGCAACCATAAACTCCCACTTGTCATTATGAAGGATACCTCCCCATCCCAAAAATATTTAATTGCCTTTATAATGTTTTTAAAAATTTAATTTCACCAAATAAGAGAGGGAAATTTCCATCTAACACTTTTCATAAGCTCAACACTAGGGTCTACAACCATTCTGTCTTCTAAGTTCATATATCACTTCTTAGTAATGGTAGCTTCCACTTTAGAAAAAACCTTATCTTTATTGGGTTTATTGTTATTTAAATTATATTTGATGAGATATATAATATTTCTATCCACTCTATATCTATAAATATTAAAGCCTCTAAAAATTCTATCATTCTTCTCTTTTTAGACTTCCCAAAAGAATTAAGGAATGACCATTTTCCATAAAATTTTTAAATATTTATTTTTGAAAGGAGATATCCAAGAATTCCACAACACCAACAAAGAGGAATATTGGGACCATGAAATTTGAAGTATCTCAAGTAAAAAAACCATACCTTTAAATAAAAAATGTAACCTATTAGAACATTATCAGAAGACTCATTTTACTTTTCACACAAGGGGAATATATTAACCAATCTAATACCTCTCTTCTATATATTACCCAGAGAAAGATTTTTTATTAACAATCAACCAAAATAAAATTTTAACTTTAGGAATCAATTATTTTTTCTACAGTTTAGTCTAGGGTAGACCTTCATGGGTAGGATTAATCAACTTGTTATATCCCACTTTAACACTATAATGACCATTAAAAGAGTTTATCCTTAATAATTCATAATCTATGGAATACTTTATGTATAATATTTATATTTAAAATGGTGTAATTTGAATATTCACCAATGTTATCAACTCAATATGCTTCCATTTCCTTTGCCTATTTTAAAATTAGATATAATTAGCTAACCATACTCCATAGGCTCTTTGTAGATGAATGTCTATACAATGCCACAATTATAGGTCACCTAAAGTTCTATGTAAGATCTAAGGATCTCACTAAAATATCACTATAGATCCATCCCCAATTCTCCATTTACAAACTTGAAGGATAACACCTCTACTCTAGACTAAAAATTTCCAAAAGTAGGATCCTCTAATAAAATGTTATTTGAAGATAAATAAAAAAAATTATTTAGAATTTAAGTATTTCACTCTCAAGGTGGTTATCTAGTGATTAGTCTCCTTAAAAAATGTCTAACCCTAGTTTATCTAGTGATTAGTCTCCTTAAAAAATATCTAACCCTATTTTGAAACTAGAGTTATATTCATAGTTTTCAATCTTCTCAGACCCAACCCTCAAAATTGTTTAGGGAGACACTCTTTCCAAAGTAACCAGAGGTAACCTATTATTGTGTTCCAAACCCATCCATAAGATTTTTATTCTTATTTTTTTATAATTTTTCAATAAAAACCTTGGAAATTTTGAAAAAGGATATAAAGTAAACCTATAGAATGTGAAGAACATTATTAATGATCATAATTTTTCCATATTGATTTAGGATTATTCCTTTCTAGTCAGATAGATTTTTATAAACTCTTCCCACAAATGGGTTCCAATGCTAATGAGTCATATAATTTATAAAAATAAACATCCCTAGATAACTACTAAGTAGTTATTTAATTTGATAATATAATATACCAATGATTTTATGTTGTCTAGTTAAGGGGTATTGAAGAAATAAATCAAAATCTTATCAAAATTAACTTTATGTTTCAAAGCCTCGTCATGCTTAGAAATGACTATTTTCACTTCATTATATTCTCTAATTGAGGTATATAAAATATAAATCATGTCATAAAAAATATTGGTGTAGCATGAGGTCAAATCTATCATCATCTCTAAAGCTTCTAAGTCTCTCTTATCTGATACCATTCAAAAGAGTTGTGCTGAGAGATTTAGACATAATATTAAAAAAAAATGGAGATAAGGTATCCTTGCATAATACCCATAATAATTACAAATAATCCTTTTAGAACACCATTTAATAAAAAAATAATGTGGATTTAGAAATACAATACTTAACCAATAACCTTAAATAAGGATGAAAGCCAAATTGAATCAAGACTCTATCAATAAAAATCCAATCGATTATATCATAAGCCTTACTTATATCGAGCTTGAATACCATTCCTAAATTTTTCCCTTTTTACATCAAATGAATGGTTTCATGTACCACTAGTATACCATCCTATATTTTTATACCTGGAACAAATCCTCCTTGATTAATGGAAATCATTTTTTTCCATTAAGGTTTGTATTATGTAGGAGATAGTTTTGGTGAATGTCCTGGAAATCATGTTAAAAATACTAATGGGAAAAGAATATTTAAAATATTTAGGTCCTTCCTTATTTTAGATCAATATAACAAAACAATTATTCATTTCCTTGAGTAATTTCTTGAACAAGATGAATTCATCCACAACTACCAAATCCATCTTCAAAATATAATAATACTACCAAAAAAAGTATCTATGAAACCATTAGGACCTAGATATTTTTCCTTATTTAGGATGAATATAGATGATCTAAGTTATTAAAAATCTATGGGATCAATAAATTTATAGTTACCATCATGATAATTTAAGATTTGAATATTATCAATAAAGTCTTGCACCAAATAATCATTCATATTTAAATTAGATACAAATAAATTCTTGAAGTAACTTATAGCTAATTCCTTTATTATACTAGGATTACAGCTTACCTCTCCATTATTGAAAGTGATATTAGAGATATTATTATGAATTATATGTTTAAGGGTGGTTAAATGAAATATTTTCATATTTTTCTCCCCTTATTTGAGCCATATCACTCTCAATTTCAATCCCTAAAAGATTTACTCTCTAGAAATAATATTATGTTATTCACTCAAAATAATTTTTTTAATGAGATCTTACTCATTCATACCATAAAATATACTGTGTGATATTTAAATCTATATAACCTCACTCTTAAGCTCTATTTTTTCTCAAAAATGTTGCCAAAGACTTCTCTGTTCTAAATTTTAATTTTTCTCTAGATCACTTTAATCTTTCTTACTGATATGAACATAACAAATCTAAAATTTTGACATTCCACCATTATTTGATTTTATCAAATAAGTTTGGATGATTGAAACATGTGTTTAAACCTAAAAGGAGACATATCTTTATTGAATAGATTCTCAAAATTAATAAGGAGAGGGTTATGGGTAGAGCCAATCCTAGGTAATGAGGATATGCATAAGTCCTATTTCAAGATACAATCATTAGATATCATAATTCTATTTAATCTTACATATATCATATTTTGACCCAATTTTCTATTCAACAAAGTGTAGAGATAGCCTCTAAGTTACACATACATCAAGTTATTAGCAACATTAAAATCCTCAAGAAATTATATACTATTAGAAAAGGTTTGAATTCCCCCTTTCTTCTCCAAGGGACTCAAAGAGGTGTTGAAATATCCTTCTATCATCCATTAAATATTACCACATTCCTATTTAAAAGAATTGAGTTCTTCCCATAATTTTATACATCCTAAAATATAATTAAGACCATATATGTTGATTAAAATCTAGATGTAGTCATCATTCATAATTTGGAAAAACATCACCAAGTGGTATGGGTTCTTAGTCACGACCTCACATTTTACTTCCTTATCTTTCCAAAAAGTATAAATGCCTCCTGATTCCCCCATCAAACTAAAATAGGCAATTTAAGCTTCCATACATACTTTAATTTTGCTTTCCTCCATCAAAGGATCATTTATTTTTGGTTTCTTGGATAATTATTCTAATTAGATAATTAAGCATCCTTGAATCCTTAAATTCCTATACTTAGAACTAATGTACATTTCTCTATGTTACAAAAAATGATCTTCATTTAAATCCCTTAGGTTGGAATCTACTACCTTTCACAAGTAAGATAATTTAAACCTAATATGCTAATTAATGTTCTATTCTCCTTTTGAGATAGTTTACTTATCATTTTTGAATATCTAATATCTAAAAACATGTTTTACCATTTGACAGCCTTAGATGGAGATTCAAATATCTCCTTACCTTTTTTAATCTATGGAGATAAAACTTTATTAGTCAAAGAATCTATTTTATATAAATATTTCTCCTCTATATCCTATTTATCTCCCATAATTTATTTCCCTATTAGAGATAAAATCTTATTAATCAAATGAAAATCTTACTAAATAGAGTAAGGCACCCTCTTATCATTAACTTCATCTTCTATGATGCCTAAATACATAAACCGATTAGTATTGATGGGATATGAAGGGGCCTTTCTAGGAAATTTTTGATCATTAAAACCTTTAACTTTAGGTGAACTAATTTTTATCTCCCCCTTAGATAGATCTAATTGTAAAACCTCATGTTTTATCACTGAAGAAGGGGATCATTAATTATTCCTCCTTATTTCATATAGGTAAAATCTCTATGATCTTGATGGATCTTGAGGGATCTAAAACTTCCATGTTTTTCATTTTATCATCTTGAAACTTAATACTTTATACGATCTTGTCAATTTCTTTTGGAGCCACTTCTTTTTTTTCTAAACTATCAATCACAGAGTTCATTTTTGAGGATTTTGGTTCTTCTAATGGAATAAATGGAGAAGACCATATACTTTATTATTTTTAACTATTAATTTCATTTTAATGTTTATAAAAAATATTTTCATGGTGAATATCTTTAGAAAAAAATTTCCTCCATATATATTATTTCTAGTGATTTATCATATATATGGAGCATATCTTTATATTTATAAAATTCTTAAATATTTATTAAAATTATATATATTTTTATTTATTTAAAATTATATAAGTTATAATTTTAATATTGAATGTTTATGTGTATGTGTTTTAATGTACTTGCACAATCAAATGCATATGTGTGCATGCATTAGTTAAAAAATATTTACACGGTGAATATCTTCAAAAATAACCCCCATATATCTTATTTTTAGTGATTTATCATAGATATGGGCCCTATATTTATATTTATAGAAGTAATAGAGATTGATGGAAATCATGTTTATGATATTTATGTTAAAATATATAAGTGATAATGTCATTATTGAATGTGTGTGTGTGTGTGTGTGTGTGTGTGTGTGTGTGTGTGTGTGTGTGTGTGCGTGTGCGTGTGTGTGTGCGTGTGTGTGTGTGTGTGTGTGTGTGTGTGTGTGTGTGTGTGTGTGTGTGTGTGTGTGTGTGTGTGTGTGTGTGTGTGTGTGTGTGTGTGTGTGTGTGTGTGCGTGCGCATGTGCACGCGTGCATGTGTATGTGCGTGCACGCGCGTGTGTGCGCATGTCCAATATAGGGAGAATCATTTCACTATCTAATAATGAAAAATATAATTATATGAATTGTGTCCTTGAATCATGTTTCTCCTATTTTTATATTTCATGCACATAATTAATTAATTATTGCTTTGAAAATGACATTAAAAACATATTAAAATAAAATAATATAGTTATGTATAGTAAAACATAGGGATTGAAAAATTTATGGATTGACATGATGGAGACCCAAAAAAATATGCTAATAATTATTAATTATGACTAATTATCAACTTGTAAAAAAATATCTTAAAATCATGTAGTTTAATGACTAATAAATCCTTATAGGACATTTTTAGGAATTTATGCTATTTTCTTTTTTATAACATATTTAATCCATTAATGTGCCACTTTTAATTTAAAAATAATAAAAATTTTATATTATTAATATTTATCATCTTCTATTATTACTTTCTAAATCTTAGTTCCATATTCTTTTCACCCAAGAATAAATTTGATGGTTAATCTTACATGTCATGAATTTTTTTATGGTTCTTATTTATTCAAAATTTTCCTAAAAATTATAATATAATTTAAAATAGAGTAAAAAAAACTATAAAAAAAAATACTTTTTAAAATCCATTAATACCCAAAATTTCACTTTGCATCAATACCATGTACCAAAAAAATTGTATTTTAGGTAAAAACATACAAATTATCATTAAATTTAGCTTTTGTTTTGAACCACTACATGTGTTATGTAAAATAAGTAATTTACCTAACCATATCTTATGGCAATGACATCTATAAATCAAGTCTTGGGAGAACACATTAAGACTATTTCACAAAATATAATGAACAAGTGCCCAATATGATTAGTTCACCTTTTTTTATCATACTCTCAACCTACAATAAAAAAACTTTAATTTAGTTTTTTGACATGCAATCAAATCGTAATGTCAATTCATAGATCGAATCCCTCCCATACATAAACAAAAATATAAATACATCCAAGACATCCATATCCATTTATGGATGATACTTGAATTGGGTAAAAAGTACACCAATGCCTTCTTTCCCTATGAATGCACACATGCTAGAACACCTTTTATTAGTTATGAAAATAAGGATTTATATTTATCTAACTAACATTTAACTAAATATGTACTTATTCTCAATAATATAGAATTCTAAGATAATTTTTTTAGTGTTTTAAGTTCAAAATTAGACTTTAATATTGGCATTACTAGATTTTAACTAATGATATATCAGATTACTACATCATCATCATCATTATTATTATTATTATTATTATTATTATTATTATTATTATTATTATTATTATTATTATTATTATTATTATTATTATTGATTTTTAATTGATATGATATCGTATTCAAATATAGATATGATTGGTTTTTAGCTATGGTTATATCAAAATCAAATTTTCCCATTTTTTATTTTATAATTCTTCATTTACATAATTGTATTTAATATAGTCAAAATACAATATAACTAGTGGTAATTAGTTCATTAGATATAGCCATATTGTATGATTATAATTATATTATTATATAAGTAGTGGTCTATATTTCATTAAATATAATATATTGTATGATATTTTCAGAATACAATATAACTAGCAACAATTACTTCATTAAATATAACTATATTGTATGAGTATATTCAAAATATAGTATAATTAGCAATTGCTCCTTTATTAAATATAGCCATATTTTAAGAGTATAATAAGAATACATTATAACTTGTGGCTGTTAATTTAATTAATCCAATCAATTATCTCTAAAAGAATTGTGACCATTAATTCATCAAAGACAACCATATTATTTATAATAATTTTCTTGTTATTATATATATTTTTAAAAATAATTTAAATTTTTTAAAAGTTTATACAAGAAATATAATTCACTACTTTAAATTTATATTATTAAAAATAATAATAAATAATCTTAATTAAAATTTATATTTATTTATTTGTTATCAGAGATATTGATAAAAATAAGCACCACTTGCTTAATCTTTTAAACAAAAAACTATATTTAAAAATGATAAGCAGCCTTAGGTTAATTAAAATAACCATATTATTTATAATATGTTTACTTATATTGTTTATATTATAATTATAGGAAAAAATCACCACATTCTTTATAAAAAACATTTTAGAAGAAATTACGTTATAAATATATAAGAATCTACATCATAAATATAAAAAAAAATGAAAAAAAAAAATGTATGACAAAGCAAACACATAAAACCTAATAATAAAGATATAAATAAAAAAATCCAACTCAATAACAAAAAGTACCAAATAGAAGATAAAACAATAATAAACAGGTCTCACTACTACTATCCTTTCAAATGCCTATTGTATAAGGATATAAATAATGGAATCCATACAAATAATTTAGTAGAATTATTTTTTGTAAGATAAATTAAAGAAACAAAATGTTGGTGGTGTTACTTACATGATTATTAATACTTGGGGAGATGTGAATTATAACAGATAAAATAATAAATTCTAAATATCGAAAAGATCAAATAAAATCATTTGTTAAAGATAGATTTTGATGACGTATATAATAAATGAGTGAATGATGCAACCATAAAGAATAATGGTTATATAATTTTAAAAATATATTTCAATAATGAAATAAATTAAGATAATACAATGTGTGTCATATCAAAATTTTCAAATATCTCGATCAATTAATTAAATGAAAAAGGATTGAGAATTTATCCAAAAATAAATTCCTTTCCCTTGTCAAGGAATCTCATTAATTTTATCCTATGATTCATCTATGGGTGATGTAAGTAATATTTATCAATATTCATATTATTATTTTCTATGTATTCTATGTTTTCATGTTGTAATCATTGGGTGTTTCAGTAGTGTTGAGATGGCAGTTGGACTTATAACCCCTTTCTCACGAAATATATGTTTTATTTCTTCAAGTTCCTCTTGATGATGGGGCTTAGTATTGGATTTAAACATGTCTTCTTCATATATTATGGACTTAATCCATTAATTATATGAAAAAGGAGCTCTTGGAAGATGTAGAGACATGATATAAGTCGGATGATTTGTATGTTGCTTTCAAAAATTGCTTAGTGGTTGATCAAGTTGTTAGATATTTTATCTTGATTTCCTTTTAGAACAAAATTTAGAACACCCAAAAATTGGAGATCATTAGGTTGATGACTATGATTTTTTAAAATTTTGGTAATTTTGAAAATAAATTAAAGTCTATAAAAGATGTTCTAAATTGTGTGTATGATAAAATTTTATCCCTATAAAATACAAGGTCTTAGGGTATAACAAAGGATCTCAAAAACCTCCTAGTTAGATTTCTTATTAAGTATATTATTTTAATCATTCACTTAAATATTACCCTAATGAGATATATGATATCATCCTAGACATGTTGGAGGATATTGATGACCCTTAAACTAAACATCTAGCATGTATGGTTGATTATCTTGTTCTAAAATGGTGCACTTTGAAGCAACTTTTTACTACAAGTATTAGAGTAAAGAATGGGGGTGGTGGTGTAGAAGTTGAAAAAGTATCGATAAGGATTAGATAAAATGACATGGCTAAAATGGAGATATAAAATATCATTTTCCTCTCTATATTTTTACATCAAGTACTTTTGTAGATAATTTTAATGATAGTTGGTAGTTTAAATATTTTTAAAAATGGAAAACTATCTATCTTTCATGCCTTATCTTCTTCTTCTTTTATTTTCAATTGATTCAATCTTGAGGAATATTTTAGTATTAATTAAATAGTTATTAAATAAGGAGAATGGGACAAAGTTAGAAATACATTATATTCCATTGAATTGGATTTGTTTTTTATTTTTTATATTTTAATCTCTTGATGTATTTTTGATATATGACTTGGTTGAAAGAAGTTGGTGATCAACTTAACCCATTGTTTATTTTATTTTCTTACCCTAATCTGGTTGGAGTTTTTTAAAATGGTTAGATTTGAGTTTATTAAAGTGGTTAAGTATTTTAGTTTTTTTTGGATAAGTATTTAAAAAATTTAATTTTTTAATATTTATAAAATATAAAATTTATGGACATTCCAAGTCTTTTCATTTTTGAACTCAGGATCAACCATCACATTTTGATATATTATCTGAAAAACATAGGCTAAATGAGAACTAAAATTGATTATCTAATTTTTTATACATATGAAATAGTTACCTTATAAATAATTATAATTATTAAATCAAGGCTTCACATTATAGTTATGATATATTATAATTATGTTAATAAATTAGTTTAGTTGTCCATGTTAAGGCAAAGTACTATAAATTTCACTCAAAGTAAGTAATTACTTAGATATAAAAAATAAAAAGGATTGATTTGACATATTATTATATCAATTGTAAATTTTATCATTAAAATTTTGAATAACATTCCTTCAATTATTATTGAGGAATATTCCATTTCCAAAAATTGTGTTTTCTAACTTGGGATTATAACTTAGTAACTATAAGTTTTTTCATGAGTTTTAATACAAATATTTCATTGATTATAAACATTCATAGTTGTCTCAAAGTTATATAATAATTATTTATTTATAATAATATTATTTTTATAGTTTTCCACTCTCAAGTGAATGTACCAATGCCACATCTATATTATATACTAGAAGTTTCACCATGATTTATGATATTTAATTTTCAAAAATATTTACTTGAGTTATGGTACTTTTAAAATGTTGTAATTTTTAATATGTGGATATTTATTGACTCAAACCTATAATTATTTATCAGTAAAAAAAACTTGTCATTGCCTCTTAACATAACCATCTACCTTACCTTCAATTATAGTTATAATATAGTTTAAGTAATATAATTGTTTATATACTAATATATTAAGAATCATTGAAGGTATAAACAATTAATAAAAAATAATGATCATTTTAAATTAAGAAAAAAACTGTTCTTGTTGTAAATAAACTTCATCTAGAATCATATTTACATATTCACCTATTTTAATTCCTTAATTACAATATAAAGGCAAGGGACTAGTTTCTACGTAACCCTTATTGTTTATGCCACATATCGAAAGAATTAATTTTTTTAGTGATATACCTAAAAATGATATAAATAATGTTTTTTATTATATTGGGTAAAAAATGTTTTGAAGGGTCAAGTAACCAAAAAAAAACATGGATAAAATATACTAACCCATGCAAAAAATAGACTAGAAATAAATGTTTCTATAGAAACCACCTAAATTCCACCAAAATTCAATAAGATCCCTTAACATATAACTAAAATTGAACAAGGAATACCTAGAAAAATTAAGTAGAAGATTACTTAAAATCAAAATAGTCTATTAGATTCACAAGCCCAATATCCTATTTTAACTTCATGGTATTATCTTTCTTCATAATCCCTCGATTACTTTTGCATGGCCCATCCATGTTGTCCTCCACATCTCTATTTTTAAAAGGGGTTCTTTTCCTTTATTTTTGATCTTATTAGTCTTAGGTTTGGATTTTGCTAGCTTAATCAGTTCTTCTTTTCCTTTATCTTTGGTGTGATTTGTCCCAAAGACTTCTTCCATAGATATATTTAACATGCTAGTAGGTTTTTTCCAAAACTCATCTCCATGGTTACCAACTCCATAATTTTTGGAATCAACTAAATCTTCCCTCATTCATGTAGTTTCTATTAGCATCCTAGAGAACACTCTGATTGAAGGTTGATTGCTCAATATATCGTTCATAGCTAAACTGACATTGGAATGAATGGAGGTGTGGGACACCTAAACTCAGACCAAACCTCTAGTTTTGATAAGGCTAGCTCTTATGATATATCAGTTTTCTCTATGCACTAAAACCTATTATGTATTTTGGGATAAAAAGGGCTAGAAGGAAATTGAAAGGTAAAGCCTATCCTACTATTAGTGAAACACCTATATTGTTGGTTCATCCACTATATTTGAGCTACTAAAACACTGATAAGTAAATAATTTCATCTATAACTCTAAATGACTCTTATGCAATAGTATCTCATATAGAGGCTATATTAGGTGATCAAATAATGAGCAAAATGATGGAATAGGCCTAATTCAAGGTACTAAATATTCAATATAACCACTATTACCTCAGTTAAATAACATCAAACATTGAACATGACTGCATAAGATGATATATTAGTAACTAGGTGAGATCAAGACCTACCAAAGGATAAATTACTACCACATGTGAAAATAAACTAAAATGAACACACTATACTATAATATTGGAATCTAAAAATAGTCATTTTATTCATCTCAAAATGTTAAAAAGCTCAATCTTAGAAGAGTTTAATCATGCCCAAAAGAGGAATCATGAAAATTGGCTTGAAATCCTAAATATATAGAAGTTGATACTAGAATTAGCCAAGAGATTGGAATAGAAGAGAGAAGAGGAATTTATTAAATATTAAACTCAAGTCAATTTTCCAAACAAATTGATAATAATAGTCATTAAGACTTCTCTTCATGTTGAAATTCCTTGCATGAGCTCCTTTTTGGTGTTGGAAAGGGATGGTAGGCCATATTGACTTATCAAAGCTCCCTTTGCATGATTCATACACCATATTTTGGATAATTAACTACAATTTAAGTGATTTTAATTGTTTTAATGACCCATCCTTATATGAAAACCATTAAAATGCATGATGTTAGTCAACTAGTCAACTTAGAGAGATTGATCTTTAAGATAAGATAACTACCATTTAAGCCCTTTTTTGAATTAATTGTGACTTGAATACTAAAAAATTAATTAAATATACACTTTAATAGTAGCTATTTAGTGTGAAAACTCCATATGAACTCAATTAATAGCCTTTTAATGCCAATTTCAACTCAAATGTTTGACCAAATAAGCCTAGTAGCCTACTTCTTGCACTTAAATACCATTTTAACCTAAATAAAAATAATTAAAACTTAAAATAAAATTATATTTATGCCTATAAAAACTCTTCATATCATCACATAGGTCATTTTGATGAAGAAACACTTATAAATCAGTCAAAATAGTTGACTAAGTTCTGGTTGAATATCTTGCAGAGTGGCCATTTTGGATGAGAGTGGCCATTTTTACCATATAATGATTTTATGATGAATAAAAAGTTTCAATATTTGATATCCATGGATTGGATTTCATGTAAACTTCCTTGTACCGCATCTTTTATGCTTTTTTCTCTAAAAACCCTATTTTATACCATGATCCATATAATTTTGTACAAGAAATTATCATTTATTGTACCCTATATAATTTTAATTTATTTTTTAATATTTTTTAGGTTTACTAATGAGGTTTTGATGGAAATAAAATTGATTTTTCCCAAAACTAATCATTATGAGGGTTTGAGAGGGTTTTGGAGATGAACATTCTTAATGATGGTTCATAAAGTATAGACCTCTAAACCTAAACTTATTTCCATGAATTTTTATAAAACATACCACCTAAAATTCCTTGATAATATTGGTTTCCCATGTAAAATGTATGAAAAGATACATACGTAAATAAATTTGCATGTAGGGTTTACAAGCATTCTAGACATGCTTATGCTCTTAGTGATTATTCATAAAGTAAATACCCTAAACCAAACAAAATTTTTCATTAATTATAATTTAATTTTTGTCCTAAAAACATTAGTATATATTTATTCCAAACTCTCCATATGGTGAAATGTATGATCATTTGATCAAGTGGCTCGAATGAGTGTCTTGATTATAGAAAACAAAATTTCTCTTTATGGACCAAAATGAAATTTTATCCTTATATTATCTTCTTTAAAACATATTAATGGGACCTATACAATCTCATAATATAATTTCATATGTTTCATCTTACTTCATAGGTAAAAAATGCCTTTTGGTACTATAAGATTGATTGCTTGTTTTAGCCCTCAAGGGCATGGTTTGCATATAAAATGGAATGTGATCACTCTTTAATGGTTTTTTTAAGATTTAATATTAGTACATAATTCTTAAAAGAACACTTTTATGATATTTAAAACCTCTTATCACACCTATATTCACCTTAAGAACTTTTCTTGCTCTAATAGACTATCAAGAGACATGAAGGGGACTATGCCAAAAAAGTGAGGTTATCCAAATTTGAAATAGTCTTGAGTATGGAATTTGAGGATTTTTAAAGTAATATTTATTATGTTTATCAAATTTTAGGTCTTTATTCCACCTATATATTCCAAAAAACCTTAAAACTCTCTCAAGAATGCCTTCTAGGCATTGACTATGTGCTTGTCATGTTAGGCATGACCGTGCATGTATGATTTACCATCTTGGATTATAGTATAAAATGATTAAAATTATTTATAATGTCATTAAAGTTCCACTTTTAATTTTTTCACTCTCCATTTATCAACTTTCAACCTATTCTACCTCTTTCAAGATCTTATCCCTTCAAAAAGCCTATTTGTTTATACCAATGGTACTATAGGTATGTGTTTTTGAGGTGATGAAGTGTCTAGTGATCTTCTCATATTGAATTTATGTTTAATATTCCCATTAATCCAATTGAAACCCTTAACTTTCATTTTCCTTTTTGATCCCAATTTCATCAAAACATGTTCTCAACCTTATATAGAATCATATTTCATACAATTGGTTGTGTACTATCATACTTATGAGTTGGTGGAATATTGATGGTATATAATAGCATGGGTATTCTAAATTGTAATTTGATTTACATAAGTCACTTCATGAATTAGATTTTTTAATGAAATGATCTTGTATTGAATTTTAACAAAATGAGTGTACGAATTAATGAGACTACTATTTAGATGGTTGTAAGTTACCCTTTAAGGTTAAATTTTGACTATGACACTATTTATACACTCTTTTTCTTACCTTATTTATATCAATATCACTATTTCATGATGTTATGACCTTGTTTTGGATATGAATCTTTACCAGTAGTCACTTTTCCCTCATTCTCTTCAAGAGATTGAAGATATGCCTTTATTCTCATGTGACTATAGGTAGACATATTTTTAGGAGTATGAATTTGACCTATCCTTAATTGTATCATACATTTATCCTCTAACCTCATTTGATCATCATGATTATATTATACTTCCATTGGCTCACAAGACTCCTCCATTAGGCCACTATGTTTAAACATTCTTCATTTTTAGAAACATGAATGTATTCAAGTGGTTATAGGTGTATGTCTATTAGGTTTATGAATTTTAACTTGTGTGATTGGTCTATCATATTTATTTTCCTTGATCTATTCCACATCACTTTCCACAAAATACCTCTATATTATGAAAACAACACCACTTTCATTGTTTAGAACTTGTTGACTTAAACTTCATACTCCAAGAAGCTCTTACCCAATTTTAGGTGGTGTTTAGTATGAAACATGGTCTAAACAAGAGTTTAAAACACTTTTAAGGTATTTTTTTTTATCTAGGTCTTATGAACATACATGACTATACCATAGTCATCATTCTTGACACTTGAACATACACCTCTTTATCTTAAAAGCTATGTGTAATATACTTGGCCCTTGTATAGATTGAGTACAAGTCTTAGACCCTAAAATAAGACAAATTAAACTTAAGTCAATCATTCCTATAATTTACCCTAACTCTCTCTTCATTCATTTCAAAATATCACTTGGTTGCATATTAATCCTCATATCAATCACCAACCATCTTGAGTTCATAGACTAAGTGTAACATTATCTAAATCAAAAATAGTCTATGGATGGAGGTTTGACCTTGAATAGGACAATAAGATGTAAAGAGGTATAGGGTGAGTTGGTACCAACATACTTGAAGATCCAAAATTTACTCTGAATCCCTTCATTTTTTCCCTTTCTTTATACCAAGAACTTGATATTCATTTCAACACTCAGTCATTAAGAAAGTCAAATCCTACTTGAGGTGGATGCTAAATATATAATTTCATGGATTGAGGTGAAATAAACTTGAGATAGTCACATTAGTCTTGGTGAGATTCACATTGATTCATGTCAACTTTAATAGAGTTTGAATAAATACCATTTAGAAGATATCCTTCACACCTTTCTTACTTCTTTACATTTCTATTTTAAGCCTTTGATTGTGCTTATTGATGGCTTATATGGACTAATCATAGGTTCAAAGCTTGGTTTTAAACTAACAAAACTCTAAGGAAACTATCAAGATCTCATTCCTCTTGAAAGTCTTTATCAAGTTCCAAATTTCCCTTCATATCCTTGATTTGACCTAGAGTTGCATTTTAACCTCATCCTTAACCATCATGGTTGTAGATGATTATTTTTGTAGAATATATATAGATTTTAGATGTGGCATACTATGGAGGAATGTAAATAGTCTTATAAATCTATTCAAATGTTATCATTCCTTTTAAAGTTCTCCTTGAGTTCATACTCTCTTTTCATATCCTTTCTTTGACCTAGAATTTGTCTTGATATCATCCACTTCCATAATGGATGTAGGTCTTCATTTGTATGTTTTAAATATGAATTAGCCTCTTAAAAAGAATCAAAATCATCATATGGATTTTTCCTTCTCCTATTACAATAACTTTATAAGATGTTTTGATCATAGACCTTGAACGAAATCTCTTCCTATCTAATTTGGCTTATGTAATTCATAAATAACCTCATGATTATACTTTTCCTATTTTAGGTCATCATTTCTTGATGGTAGAAAAGGACTCTTGGTTTTCATATCATTTGGAGTGACCATGATGGAGCTTAGTGTTCTTAACTCTTTGAAGGTGATGAATGGTGAGATGGAGATGAGTAGAAGGTGAGAAATGATGAATGAGAGATGGAAAATGGAATGGTGATGAAGTGAAAATGGACCCTTACAGCTATGTAAAGGCAATGATAGGGTTTTGGGGATGAAAGTGTTAAGCATAGGATATACTGAAGGGGGGGTGAATCATTATATCATAAATCTTATAAAACTTTCACTTAATAAAATTCCACTTAACCATGCATTCAAGATATGAAATAAAACTCAAATAATAAACACCACACAAGATATAGAGAGATAACAAATTTCATGTGGAAACAAAATGTGGGAAAACCCATGGAGAACAACCTCAAGTATATAAATGAGCACCAACTAAAACTATAATATTCATAATCACCAACTTGTAGGAGCACCAACCCCTTTGCTGAGCACCAAAACAAAAACTATTCATGAGCACTAACCCATAGGAGCACCAACCCATTTGTTGAGCACCAACATAATAAATATTAATGAGCACCAACCCATAGGAGCACCAACCCCTTTTGTGTATACCACACAACTATCTCTCAATGTTTCTTTTTCAACAAATGATAACACATTAAAATATCTCTTTCCTTTCTCTACTTTGCTCTTCTAAGCTAGATATAACAATTACAAATGATAGTCTATCTTCCTTATTAAAAATGGCTTCTCAAGCCTTTATTTATATCTTTCCAAATGAACTTTGTCCTTCACCCTTTTTTACCCTTCAATCCTCATGGAAAATTGCACCAAACTTGCATGACCCTTCATATCCTTGCATTTGAAAAGTCATAGGGTGAACCTTCATAAGCAAAAACATCCTTTCCTCTTTTGTTTTTACCTTGGCGACTTTTCATATTCCTCAAGGTGTCCCTTCATGAGAAATTTCACCCTTCCTCTTTTGTCTTCAATTGGTGACTCTTTGAATTCCTCAAGATGACTCTTCATGGGAAATTGTGTCCCATTCTTCTTTTATCTTTACCCCATGACTCTTTGACTTTTCCATGGGCCCTTATTTTGAATTTATGCAACCAAAACTATATTTGTTAATATTAAACAAGTATTAACACACATTATCCAAGATATAACTATTAAGAACATCATTAAATGTAATGGGACCTTTATCACCAATAATGCTAGACCTTTGACATCAATGATAATATTTCCAACAATCTCGCCCTTTGTCATTGATGGGAACCTCAAACTAAAACTAACACATCCTAAAACCTATACATACTATCATCTAAAAAACATACAGTAACTCCCCCTTACTATAGCAACCTATACCTGTTCCCTGTACCTATTTTTGCACCTATACCTATACCTATTATTCTCCCCCTTTGACATCAATGGTAAAGGGCCTACCTAGAGATAACACTTATCTCCCCCTCAACTGATGCTAAAATTCAATGATAGGAAGTAAAATAAATTACTCCAACTCCTCTTTTAGATCCTTGAATGTGTCCTTTGATCGTGCCTTTGTGAAGATATCTAATAATACATATAAATTATTTCCTATCCTTTGAGCATCTATAATTAACTCATTTTAATATTTTATTCTAATCTCACATCCTTATACATAAAAATTTAATGTGTATCCCTGATCACATATTTGACTTACACTCAATAGATTATGCTTAAGACCTTTTATATACAATACATTCTTAGTCTTAGTTCTACCATTATACAAACTCAAAGTACCTTTTCCAGCTATCTTGGTAGTGATTTTATCTCTAAATTTCACTATGTCACCATTAATCTTCTTTCGAGTTATGAACTTACTCTTGTCTCCTGTCCTATGCCTCAAACATCTATAATTACTAAAACATGGTTAATCTTCATTTCTTGCATGCAAAGCTATCTGAACCAACATAGAATCTTCAGGTTGTTTCTTTTGCCATGAATATGTCTAAACCTTCTTCTTGATAAATTTAACCTTGAAACTTTGGTCCTTATTGATTGACTCAAACACACTTCTACAATACCAGGATATGTGTCCAAAATTATTGCACTTGTAACATATTATGGATTCTTCATCAAAGCTTGATAAAGCAATAAAAGAGTTGTAGCTTCTGCTTGACTCTACATGACTTTCCTTCTCCTTATTTCTAAAACTATTATCTCTTTTTCAACATTCTAATTTCTTATGACCATATCCATTACAATAAAAATAGTACATGTTTGTGTATCTTTGACCTGATTACCTTTTATAGCTTTGTTCCCTCCAGCCTTCTTTGTTTGAGATGTCCTTTGTATTCTTCACTTCTTCCCTTTTTGTTTCCTCTTTTGTAAGAGATTCAACATAGCTCTTTTTATATTAAAATCTGATACCTATCTTATCTGATATTACCTTTTGGCTTTCTAATATCTTATTCAACATGTTATTGCTATCCTCAAATTTTGAATCACTAACTACTTTATCATTGACTACTTTCTCAATATCTTCTTTTAAAGAGGAAATTTCAACAACATACCTTTCACATTATTTTATTAATTTTTTCAACCATGTTTTTATATAATTAATTATTTCCTTTGACTCCTTTTCATTTTTATCGATCTGGCACTTCAATCTTTGATTCTTCTTATGAACAAATTCTAACTCTTCTAAGGCACAAATGAGTTCTCCTTCCAGATTCACTCTAGCTTCATCCTATTCTTCTTCTTGATCATTTTTACTTTTGTTTATAGAGGCATATTCATGTATGGTCATGAATATAATGTTTTCTTCTTTTGAATCACTGACTGCACTATCTTTAGCTAAGCTAGGAACTTTAGAATACAAACTCTTCTTCTCAAATTGCTTATTGAATTTACCTTTGAAATTATTCGTGTATGTATAATTTCCTGCTTCATTATCATCATTACCCTTATTTTGGCATTTAGTTAAAAAATGTCCAATCTTTCCATAATTAAAACATTTAAAAGTTAATTTTCCTTGATATTTACCTATGCCCTTTTTCAGCTTGTGAATGAAAAGAGCTTCATTGTCATCTTCATCATCGCTAGAACTATCACTTGATTCTTGAATCTCAGCATTCTCTTTATTTAATGTCTTGAAAGCCAATTCTCTCTTTGAGGGTTTATCTTGTTCAATCTACATCTCATATGCAATGAGAATACCATGAAGCTCATCCATCTTTAGCTTGGCTAAATTCTTCATCTCTTCAATTACTAAAACTTTTGCATCATATCTCAATGGTAAAGATCTCAAAACCTTTTGAATCATACTCAATTATTCTAATTTTTGTCTAAGACCTTGAATCTAATTAACTATTTGATCAACCTACAAGAGATAACTTTCTATATTATCTTCTTCTTCCATCTTCAAATTCTCAAACTACCTTCTAAAAGTTTGAAGCTTAGATTGTTGAACCTTTCCATCACCTTTGTAAATATTCTAAAGTTCTACCCAATTTTCATGATTAGATTTACATTGCATAACTTTAACAAATTTAGATTCACATAAACTACATAAAATAGCATTTAAAGATTTAGTATTATTTTCACTTGCCTTCTTTTCTGTTGGAGTAGTTAAAAGTGTCTGTGGATCTTCATATTCCTCCACCACTACATTCCATATGTAAAATCCAAGGGCCATCAAATAAGTCTTAATTATTATGCTCTAAAAAACATAATTCATCCCATCAAACAAAGGTACCCTATTTGTATAAAATCCTTCATGTGATCCAGCCATCATGATTTCCTAATCTACCTTCAAGTTGTAAAATGTTTTAAAAACGAACTTGCTCTGATACCAATTGTTAAGCATGGGATATACTAAGAGGGGGGGGGTGAATCATTATATCATAAATCTTATAAAAATTTCACTTAATCAAATTCCACTTAATCATACATTCAAGATATGCAATAAAACTAAAATAATAAACACCACACAACATAAAGAGAGACACTAGATTTAAAATGGAAACCCAATGTGGGAAAAACCATAGAGAACAATCTCAATTATATGAATGAGCACCAACTCAAACTATAATATTCTCAATCACCAACTTGCAGGAAAACCAACCCTTTTGCTAAGCACCAACACAACTATTCATGAGCACTAACCCATAAGAGCACCAACCCCTTTATTGAGCACCAACACAATAACTATTCATGAGCACCGGCCCACAGGATAACCAACCCCTTTTGTGTATACCACACAACTATCTCTCAATTTATCTTTCTCAAAAAATGATAGCACATTACAATATCTCTTTCCTTTCTCTCATTTGCTCTTCTAAGCTAGATATAACAATTACAAATCATAGTATATCTTCTTTATTACAAATGGCTTCTCAAGCCTTTATTTATAGCTTTTCAAATGACCTTTGTCCTTCACCCTTTGTGACCCTTCAATCTTCATGGAAAATGGCACCAAACTTGCATGACTCTTTGTATCCTTGCATTTGAAAAGTCATATGGTGACCCTTCATAAGAAAAAGCATCCTTTCCTCTTTTTTCTTTATCTTGGTGACTTTTCATATTACTTAAAGTGTCCCTTCATAATAAATTGTGCCCTTCCTCTTTTGTCTTCACTTGGTGACTCTTGGATTTCCTCAAGATGACTCTTCATTGGAAAATGCATCCCATTCTTCTTTTGTCTTTACCCCATGACTATTTGAATTATCCATGGGCCCTTATTTTGACTTTATGCAACCAAAAATATATTCATTCATATTAAACAAATATTAACACACATTATCCAATATATAACTATTAAAAACATCATTAAATGCAATGGGGCCTTTATCACCAATAATGCTAGACCTTTGACATCAATGAGACTATTTCCAATAGAAAGTAACAAGAAGGAATTGATTAAGATCATTTTAAGCATGAAAAGAAAATTTTTAAGGTTAATATGCTAGCATATGCCTACCCTCTAATAAATATATCATGGGAAAGTAGATTAGGTTCATGAGAAGCCCCACAAACTTGAATTTTCTTGATATGATGCCCTGATGAATAGAAATTAAAGAAAACTAATTGCCTTTTTGGATGAAAAACTATTAATAAATAATTTTACTTCAAATGGATGATTTATGAAGGATAAGAGACCAAATTAAAATCCACTTTATTTAACCAAAAATTTAGACCTGGATTCTCTCTTTAATAGGTGTATCATCATGAAACTTTGAAGGCAATCCTTATGTGAAAACAAGCAAGATGAAGGATGTGAACTAGTTTTTGTCTTTTTTTGAGTCCTATTTTCATTAAAATCTTAATGAATACCTACTATTTCTTCCTTCTCCTACTCATGAGCTCCAACTATATGGATGGTTGTACAATTCCATACTCTTCATGAAAAAATGCATGAAATGGGTTCTTTTTGCCATTTTATTGTTACTTTAGTATTACACCATAAAATTTAGAATATAATAGAATATAAATGATTAATTTATCATTCAAAAAATAATAATTAACCTTATTCATGATTTAAAAGGCCAATTTGGCACGTGGGAGGTGTTAATATGCCCTTTTTGGCTTAAATTTGCATCAAATGACCCCTTTAAAGTGTGAAACTTTGGAATTTAAGAAATTAAACAAATAAGAATCTATTTGAAGGAGATACAAAGTCATTTATGATGTTTTGAGAATAATTTTAACATTAAATTGGATAAAATTATCACTTTTGAGGCAAAATACAAGGTTTTACAAGAAAAATTACCACTAAACAAGGTTTATAATAGTACATTGAGAAGCTTCAGATTATAGGGGTGGAATTTGGCCTTGAAAAGCTAAATTTCCAACATTTTTGGCAACTTACATGGGTTGAATAGCCTAGTAGTCAAAATAACCTACTAGATTTCCATGATAATGACAATTTGAGACATTGCTTGATGAGTCCCTTGATTGGAAAACATAATTTTTGGACTTTGTAACACCTTTTTTGACTATAAAAATAATAATATGAAAAGGAAACAATAATTAAGCTAAGAGGCAAGGATAACAAACTAAGTAAATAGGAAAACAAGACAAACATAATAGAAAGGAAGCAAACTATTGCTTGTGTTATTCACTTATTGAAACAAGATAACCTAAAATAACTAACTAAAAATGAAAAGCTTTCCTCTAGGATTAAATAGAAAGATATTTTATTCACCATGGAACCTTGAAGCATGATTAATTATTATTTATAGACTCTTCCTATAGATTGGAATAGCTAGATGTTCATGGCTTCTTGATGATGTAGTTGGGCCTCCTACTTCCATTCTCAAGTACATGAATTGAAGGTATAGATCCAAGTCCCAATCATACTTTTCAAAAATTATTATTTCTTGAATCAATAATGATAATTATTCCTCATTCATGGTTTGATCATGATTTGTCACATTCTCATTCAATGATTGTATTGGAAACTCGACTAATATAGTTGGATTGGTGTCTTCGTTATGCTCCATTTGAGGTAATGGTTTGTTAATATCTTCATATTCTTGATAGGTGTTAAAACATGGATAAAATATGCCATTAATATCTTCTTGATGAATAACTATAGTATTATTATTTACAATTCAATCTTCAATCTCATCATAGAGTGGAGATAAACTATCAAAGTCTGAACAAAAGCCCTCCAAATCATCCCAAAAGGCCATTTCTTCATGATTACTTGAAAATAAATGGAGTTCATTAGCATACTTACCATTTGAATCATGTTTATCACACATATAAAACATTTATATGGATTTATATGAAGGTTATTGATCTACTACACTTGTTTTATCTTCATCTTCAATAAAGAATGGCATCTCATTTATCTAATCAAGCTCTAACTCATCTTGCATTGGCATATCTAGAATATCATTAGAATATTGAAGCTCCAAAACATTTATGGAATTATCATATGAATATCTAACCCAATATCCTATCTTATCATTCAAATATTTCATCTTAATCTCTTTAATCTTATTCAAAAACTCATAGTACAACTACTACCAATGATCATCTATTCAAGAATGTTCTCCATCTCAGTAATGGCTTTATATGAGTGTTATTAATGGATGAATTATAGAGAAAGAGTTATCTATATCTCATTTTTATCTATTTTTTTAATTTCTTGAGGAAAATATTGATGAATAACATATGCTATGTGATCAATAAGATCTTGAGAAATAACCTCTTGATGCTCAACTAAAACCTTTTGCAACTCATATTATTTGGCGTCATGAAAGACTAAGCAATGTTTGTCCTTACCAAGTAGTGTTCCAAGCATGATTTATTATTATTGATAACTCAATTCACTATCATCATCTATCTCTTTAACTAAATATTATTCACTTAACTCATAAAAGAGGGGTTCCTTCTCAATAATTAGCATGGTAAACCCCTGAAAATACTCAAGAAGATGAGATAAATCTAATGGTGTTACCATGAATATTTGATTTTTATCATGAGGCTACTCAAAATTGACCACCATCTCCTCCTATTTCTAATAATTTTTTTATTGAATGGGTTTCCATGAAGGAAATGAATTGGGATCTTGAGAAGGAAGGGGTGGGGACTGAATGATAGTGACAATGACTTCAAGACTATCCCAAATTTCAACATTTGGGCTTATGCTTAACCATTGCATTTGATTCCATGTTGGGAAATTGGGTTTATGAGACTATAGTATTAAAGGTATTAGATCTTGAGTCATATTTGGTAAAATTTATTTAGGTGGACTTGGAATCCATGAATAGTGACATGGGAGAGTAGGAGGTAGTTACTTTTGATATTGAGATTAGTTACTTGATTATTCTTGTTTATAGGCTAATACCTTTTCAAAAATAATTTGGCTTACCCTCTTCATCTCTTCCATCTCATCATGAAAATTTAGTGATTTGTTGATAGGTGGTTGATCTTGGAATGGATATGGCTCATATGGATGAGTATGAGATGCATATGGATTATACTAGAACTATTGATAAAGAGATGAATGATACAATTTTTTTGTATAAGCTACCATAGCCTAAAAAACACATGAATATCAACTAAATTATGAAAAAAAAAATCCTTTATGTCTGAGATAAGGACTATAATAGTACTTTAAAATGATTCTAAAGAGCAATATACTACAAATGTGTACCCCAATGGCTAGATCTGTGTCCCATTGGGTGTGCCAAAACTATTAACAACCTAAATAACAACCTACTTAAAGGCTAATTACTCAAGATATCCTTCACAACTAGACTACCATTAGAATTATTTAAGGTGTGAGACACCTAAACTCACACTAGACATCTATTTTTGATGAGGCTAGCTCGATGGATGTATCACTTTGTTTTGTGTACTAAAACCTATTATGAATTTTGGGATAAAAAGGGTTAAAAAAATTAAAGGGTAAAAACTATCCTATTATTGGTGATACACATGTATTGATTGTTCATCCACTCTATTTGAGATCCTAAAACATTGATAAGATAAGCAAATAACTGAATCTACAACTTCAAATGACTCCTATGCAATAGAATTTCATATAGAGGTTTTATCAAGTAATCAAAGAATGAGAAAAATGATGGAATAGGCTTGATTCAAAGCACTAAATACTCAATATAACCATTTTTATCTCATTCAAATGACATAAAACACTGAACATGACCTACATAATATGACATACTAGTAATTAGGTGAGATCAAGACCTACCAATGGAGAAAGTAATACCACATGTGAAAATCAACTAACATAAACACACTATACTAGAATATTGCAATATGAAAATAGTCATTTTATTCATCTCAAAAGAATAAAAATATTGATCTTGGTAGATTTTAACCATTCCCAAGAGAGAGATCATGAAAATTGGCTTGAAATCCTAAATATATAGAAGATACCATAATTAGCCAAGAGATTAGCATAGAAGAGAGAAGAGGAAGTTATCTAATCTTCAACATAAGTCAATTTACCATAAAAATTGATAATAATAATAATAGTCCTTAAGCCTTGTATTCATGTTGAAATTTATTGTATGATGTCATTTTTGGAATTGGAAAGGGATGGTGGGCCATCTTGACTTGTCAAAGCTCCCTTTGCATGCATTCTATGCCATATTTTAGATAATTAACTTCAATTGAAGTGAGTTTAAGTCTTTGAATGTGTTTACATGGGTTTTAACCACACCAATATTGTAATGAGGTAGTCTCTAACATTTTAAGATGTCAATGGAGGTGACTTCCACTCTTGAGAACATGTTGAACATATGTGGTCTTAACAACTAGGTGATGGAGTAGTAATTAGGGCATGCAAGTTGTTAATAATTGTTTTGGATGGAGGGGTGGTTTCTAAAAAGGAAGTAAAATATAGATACATTTTTGGGTGGATGGTTTCTAATATAGAGTGGTAAGATTTCAAAATAAACTCAAAATGAGGGAAGGGTAGAGTAGAAAAAAAGGTTCTATGACTTTAGGAATCACCTTTGTGTCTAGTTTATAAGTGGAGAAGTGCATTAAAAAATTATGCCTATTTATAGAAAATATTGCACACACATAGTCAGACATGGTCAAGTAGTCTATGATAATATTTGATATAGGAAACTCCCAGGCCTTAGTCAAAGTTTTCTCCTTTAAAAGTAGTTATTGCACACTCTTAATCATGAGATTATGGTTTGGGCTTAGTAAGGTATCTAAGATAGTTGTTGCACATACATAGAAAACTATATCAAATTAAAACACCTTTACACACTTAAGAATATGAATCAATCAACTTAATTGATAATAATCAATGCAATATACTAATACTTCAATAGCTATTTCACATATAAGACCAACATATCAATCAATACAAGAAAGAACTCATTCACATATTTTGCAAAATAAGAGTTAGTAAATCATAAAAATAAAATAAATAAGCCTAATTAAACAAACATTGGAAATAAAATACCCAAACACATGAGTGAAAAATTAAAATTTCTTCTACTCTTGTATATTAAAAATCTTATAACCCTTCAAAACTGTGGGTTACATGTGTTTAAATACTCTTGGGGAAGGGGTCATCTCATCCTCCAAGTACATGAAAAGTGCATTGCATTTAATAGTAATAACTTTAGTTTTAACTATTGTCAAAAACCATAAAAAATTATCTTACAGTTGTTAATAGTTCAAGTTAGCCTTTACAAAATCATGCAACATGTGCACATTTATAATAAATGACCAAGAAAATTTTACAATATGGTTCAAACTATAAGAAAATTATAAATATATAAATATACACCGTGATTTAATGTACATGCAAAAAACTTTTCCCTTTATGGTTATGTTGACATCTGCATGGCTGCATAGACTTTAGTTGTCATTGTAATTGTAGTTGTCGATGTAGAACTAGAAGTGGTAGCTTGAGTTTTTTTCTTCTTCACCTTTATCTCGATCCATAATTTATGTGACACATCATGATACTATATAATTATTTACATGTTCAAAAGTGAGGGTCTATGCACCTAGTTGACCTATCTTAGAAGCTTTTCATGCTCTGATTTCATTAAGAAGTTGATTTTGAAAATCTCAACTTTAGTCACCTTTTTTCTAGAAAAGCTTTACTAAACCTCAATGTATTCTAATGACAACCCTTGTAAACCTTGTTTAAAATTATCTAGGACCTTTTGAATAAGCTGATCAAAGTTCATCTTATTGATCAACTTTCTTGTAACATCTTTTAGTGTTGAAAATTTGAAATCATCCAAAATTTGTAGGATGAAGGCCTTGTGATCTTGATATTTGGGGACCAAATCCCCAATAGTTTTTACCCATTGCCTAGCCTCTTATATCTTGATGACCACCATATTTGGGGCATTGGATGCCTCTAATGGTGTGATGAGATCCAAATGGCTATAAGCCTTATTATTTGTGAAAATAATTAAAAAATTGATCTTATTCTCATCTACTTTTAAAGAATTAAATAATTTATGAGTGCTGGTAATATGGGGGGATAATTCAACCTACATAAATTCTAATGCCTCTAAATAATTGTAGCACTTGGATGATGCCTACTACACCTCAACTTTGATGGCTACTAGGACATGCACTATATTTTATTTCTCTTTTATTTTCTCTAATTCTACCTCCAATTATTATCTTATTAGTTTTGTGCCTTCATGAAGTTCGACCAAGGCATCCTTATATGCTTTGGCTAGAGATTTTAAGTCTTAATTATAAGGGGATTACCCTAATTATCTATTTTGTCTTTTGGTCAAGGAAAAACCTACATCTTACCTCTCTTCAAAAATTATTTCTCTACCAACATCATCTTCCATCTTCCTCTTACTTACCCTCTAAATGCTCCTGTGATGACTTGTTCAAACAAAGTTATAATAGATAGGAGCTCTATTATTTTGAAGCTAGGCATTTGAAAAGTCTTGGCTCTTAAATCAATGTCCCATGGAGGAATTTTTAATTAGTTAGGGTTTATCTCCTTTGTGGTTTTGACCATAAAATATTCTTAAACATCCTCTACTTATTGTTGATTCATTACTACCTTGAGGATTGTGACAAGAAAGGAAGGATAAATAATCTTAGACCAATCCAAACCTCCATATTGGGGGGAGTAGATGGACTGTGATAATCTATTTTTCCTTCTTCCTCTTTCTTGAGCTTGTGGCAATGGTCTCTTGGGATGAAGTGGTAGATGGCATGGGGAGAGTGATTTGGGTGAATGAGACATGGAGATTGGGAGTGGTCATGGCTATTTCAACCTTCTTAGATGCCCTTTTCTTCTTTAAAGATCTGAGTATGATAGTGTCAGAGGGAATGTTAGTATTGGCCATGATGGAAGTTGATGGCATGGTAGTGGAGGATGGATCAATAGTGCTGAAAGATGTAGAAATACTGGTGGAGTACTTCTTAAATTTTGGAATGACTAGGGGTGTATGTAAGAGAGAGGAGGAGGTTAATTGATCATTAGAGGTAGAAGTGATATCTTCCACCTTAGAATTTTTCAACACAAATGAAATTGGCACAGATCCAAACATAGGAATAAAAGAAGAGTGTAGATAAGTGGTCTCTAAAGGTAAATCCTTTTTACCTATTATGTCCTCAATATTTGGTTCTTTATCCTTGTCTCCCTCAAGGCTTAGAGTCTTGGATCTCTCTAATTATGTTTTTTCATCAAGATCTTCTTCTTCTTTCTCTACTTCTTGGGGAGGTGTTACAAGCAAGCTTTGTGATTTCTCAATTATAGGACTACTTGTAAGGTAAGTCCTAAGCTTCCTCTTATATCAAATAGTGGTATTAGGATGTAAGGACAAGACTTGTTGAGATGGTTTAATAGCTTCTTATGTGTCTACCTTTTAATATGTAGACTCTTGTACCTAGGGGTAGTTGTAGGCTTTAGTATTGTACTTGTAGTTGGGTGATCTTGTCCTTATCCTTATTTATTAGAGGAATAAATATTAATGGGATATTTTGAAGATCCCATAGGATTAATTTCACTCACCCTTGGTTCCTTATTTATAGTACTCAAATTGAAAGGAAGTTCCTAACAAGAATCTCCTTGTTCCTTGGATTGCTCTATGGGCTAGTTGTTCTAAAAACATATGGGTGTCTATTCTAAGAAGTGTGGAATTATATTATTCAATTCCTTTACTATAATTTTTAAATCCTATTAAATCACCCTTAAATGATCCTCCTTCAATATGGAAACTCTAACCCTTTCCAAGACATTACCATCATTCTCTGCTTTCATAAATAAAAATTCATAGTCGTAATGGACATGTTGGTATGGGAATCAAGACATTGAATGTGTCTATGTATGTGGTCATGTGGATCCCAATCCTATGTGGCACTTTAGGAAAGTGATAAATCTTTCTTTTTCCTCCTACATCTCGAAAATGATTCTTCATTAGGTAGACCATCCTACTAATGACCATATGGTGCCCATAGAATGTGTTCTTATTTTTAGTCAAATCATCCTCAATGCTTCACCAGAGCTGGGAAAGTAATTAATTACTCTAATAATTTATCAGGTACATATTTTAGGAGGCATAGGGGATGGACCTTATGTCTAATGATCATGATAACAATGTAGTTAGGATTAAAAAAATCACCTCTTCTAGATAATGTTTTCACTATGCTTGCTCTAAATCTAAGCATTGGAGACCCATGGATTGATTAATAAAATTAAGGATAAAAATAATCAATAATCTTAATAATGTTCTTGTTATAATCATAAATTTATAAAAATTAAAATTAATCATAGATGTTATTCTTAACATAGTCAATGATCGAAATGCATAACTCATCGAGGACTTTATACACTATGTCGATTATTGCATCTAAAAGATAAGACATCATATATAATTGGACCACCAAAGTGGGCCACTTGTCCTTTTGTATGAATTTATCTCTTAGATGGCAGCTTATAATTTCACCTTAATCAAATGAGGTGTCATTGGTCAGCATCATATGCAACAATGGTACCTAGTCCAAATTAAGGAATTTGATGTTGGGCAAGCCATAGAGCCTGTTAAGCAATGACATCCTAATCCACATTCCCATCATGAATTTATTTATGGGGTGGGATTATTACCTTTGTATGTCATGGTTTCTTTAAGGAGAAGCCATGAAGTCAACACCTTTTCCATTAAATTATCTTAATTCCCAAAAACTAGCCTATGTTTATCAAAATAAGTATTTGGTGTAGGTAATGATAAATACCTCTAAAAATCTACACCAAAAATTCATCATATAACCATTTGGTTATCCATATGGTGCATAAAATCATCTTATGTAAATTTTCCTATGAAGAATAAGTCTTAGAGGGGGTCAATTCATGGAATCACCTTAGGCTTGGCCATAGCCAAATGTAGTCCTTATCTCTCAAGTGATATCAATTATGTGATTAATAGTCACCCTATGGGAGATAGATTTCCATCTAGTGAAAATATGTCAAAAAATTTGACAACATCCCATAATTTAGAGTAGTTTTCATACTTGTCAAAAATGGTGGAATTAAAGATAGTGTCCATGAATTTTGTTGAGTCCTTGATAGAAAATGGTGTTAGTGTTCCATTGAATACTTTAGATGAAGATGTCATTGCTCTTATGTGAATTTCTTGAAGTTCATTTATATGCTCTATAAATAATTCTCCATTTCATTTAGTCATTTTTTACTTGCATTAACCTCATAGGTAGCTAGGGATTTTCTCATGTAGGATAAAAGTCAAATTTGAGTTTGAGTTCATTTTAAATTAATGAATACTTCAGTAGATGCACACAATATATATATATATATATATATATATATATATATATATATATATACTTTAATAGATATAGATATATAAATATACATATATATATACATATATATATATATATACATACATATATATATATATATATATATATATACATATATATATATAAATATATATATATATATATATATATACATATATATAAATATATATGTATGTATATATATATATATATATATATATATATATTGTGTGTGTGTGTGTGTGTATGTATATATATATATATATATGTATGTATATATATATGTATGTATATATATATGTATATATATATATGTATGTATGTATATATATATGTATGTATATATATAATGTGTATATATATATATATATGTATATATATGTATATGTATATGTATATATATGTATATGTATATGTATATATATATATATATATATATATATATATTAGCATTGAATTCTAGTTTATGCATTATAAATTCTCAATGTTCACCTATTTTTTATTTTTTTCATAGTTAAAATCTCATTAGATTTAGTTGGCAGGTAGCATTAACAAGTATTTGGAAGTATTTTGATTTATTTGCTAAGTGTAATGAGATTTAGACATTAGGGAGTCAGGAAGTAGGTTTTGTGTTGGGATCAAGCTTTATAAAAGATCCAAATAAATATTTTGAACATGAAATCTAAAAAAAAATTCAAAGACCAAAATTTGTTAAACAAAATTTTTGAGAAAAATGCCTGAACAAAAATCCTAAAGAGAAAATATTTGATGATGATTCTTTCATAAAATTTGTCTAATAAAAAAATATGAAGACCAACTCTATTAAAAATAAATATTCTAATTAAAAAATATGAAGACCAAACTTCCAATAAAAATTAAGTCATTTTGAAATAATTGTTCATATAAAATATCCAGTGTAAAAAATCCAAAGACTAAAAAGTCTAGAGAAGAAGGTCTAATAAAAATTCCCAAAAGTAAAATCCTATAAATACCTTATGAAAAAATGTTGAGTAAGTCTTCCACACATAAATTTTGAACACAAAACCTGAAAACCAAAATAGTTCAAATAAAATGTATAAAAAAAATTCTTAAACAAAAGAACCCAATGAATAAAGGCTTGAATAATTTTTTCAAAATAAACTATCCAAAAAAACCTACATAGTTCAAAAATATCCTAAAAATTCATTAATAGAGTTAGTTTATAAAATATATAATACCATGCTCGATTCTCCTAAGTATAAAGATTAAGTATCAATCCACTCAAGAATTTGCATAAACATATAGAGGAAGGGATTCAAAAAACAAGGCCAAAAATTCCAAAAAAGTGGGTCCTAATTTATTCAATATGAAATTGGGGATGTTGGGTAAACAAAATGACCTCTCCTTGCATGAAAACCATGAAAAATGCATGATGCTAGTCAACTTAGAGAGATTGACCTTTAAGATAAGATAACTCCTGCTTAAGCCATTTTTTTCATGAATAGGCACTTAAAGACTCAAAAATGCATGAAATCTCCACTTTAAGGGAATTTATGTAGCACGACAACTCCATATGAACTCAATTGATATCCTTTTAATGCTAATTTAAACTCAAATGTTTGACCAAATAGGCCTAGTAGCCTAATTTATTACATGTGAATACTATTTGAAATTTCATGAAAACCATAAAAAATATAAATATAATTATATTTAGGCCTACAATAACTCTTTATATCATCATATTTAGGCCTTTTGAGGAAAAAATACCTGCAACTCAGTCAAACTAATTGACTAGGTTAATATGCTTGAATTTCCTACAGAGTGGCTATTTTGGATGAGTTGGTAAGGGAAATTATAGAAATATTTTTTGACCATATGATGATATGAGGATTAATAACAAGTTCCAAACTATTATCTCCATTGATATGATTTCATGTAAAATGACTTGTACCTTATCTTTTGCACTTTTTTCTCTCAAAACCCTATTTTTCCATAATATGTAAAATTACGTATAAAAAATTATCATTTTTGGTACCATATCTGAGTTTAATTTATGTTTTAATAAGTTTCAAGTTGATTCATGAGATTTTGATGGAAATAAAGTTGTCTTTTCTCAAAACTAGTCATTATGAGGGTTTGGGAGGGTCTTAGAGATGAAACTTCTTAACAATTGTTCATAAAGTACTGATCTCCAAACCCAAAATTATTGTCATGAAATTTTATTATACATATCCCCTCAAATTACTTGATAATATTGGGTTCCCATACAAAAGGTATGAAAGGATACCTACATAAATAAATTTGTTCGTAGGGTTTGTAAGCATTATAGACATGCTTATGTCTTAGTGATGGTTCATAAAGTACATAACCTCAAAAAAAATCAATTGTTCATTAATTATAATTTAATATGGGTCCTCAAAAATTATAATATTTTTTTGCCAAATTATTTACGTGGTGAAAGATATGAGCATTTGATCAGGTGGCTTAAATGAGTGTCTTAACTATAAAAATTTAGTTTGCTCTTTATGGAATAAAATGACATTTTATATTGATATTATATGATATAAAACATCTTAATTATATCTTCACCATCTCATAATATCATTATATGTGTGTCATCTTGCTTTATAGGTCAAAAAATGCCTTTTGGTACTATAGGATTGCTTGTTTGTTTTAGCCCTCAAGGGCATGACTTGCATATTAAATGGAGTGTGATCACTCTTAAAAGTTTTTTTTTAAGATTCAATATCAGTATATAATTCTTATAAAACACTTTCCTGAGCTTTAAACCCTCTTATCATACCTATATTCACCCTAAGAACTCTGCCTACTCTAATGGACTATTAAGAGACATGAAGGAGAATGTGTCAAAATAGTGAGGATATCCACATTTTAAATGGTATTTAGGATGAAATGGGAGGATTTATAAATTAATATTTATTATTTATACCAATTTTGAGATCTTTATTCCACTTATAGATGTCAAAAAACCTCAAAATTCACTCAAGAATGCCTTTTAGGTGTTGACTATGTACTTCTCATGTTAGGCATGTATGTGTTTATATGTTTTACCACCTTGGATTGTAATATAACATGATTAAAATGATTTATAATGTCATTAAAGTTATTATTTAAATGGTTTCACTCTCCATTTGTCAAATTTCAACCTATGTTACCTCTTTCAAGATCTTATCCCTTCAAAAACCCAGTTTGCTTGTACCAACAGTACTATAGGTATGTGTTTTTGAGGTGATGATGTGTCTAGTGATCATCTCATCATGAATTTATTTTTAATATAAAACTTAAACCACTTAAAACCCTTTAATCTCATTCTCATTCTTGATCCCAATATCCTCAAAACATGTTCTCAAACCTTATATATAGTCATATTCTATAGAATTAGTTGTGTATTGCCATCTTTATGAGTTGTCAACATCTTGGTGGTCTTGAATATTCTAGGGATTCCAACTTGTCATTTTATTTATCTAAGTCACTTCATGCATTCAATTCTTGTATGGATTGATTTTGTATTTAACTTTAACAAAATGAGTGTATGAATCAATGAGACTACCATTTGGATGGATTTAGGTTACCCTTTAAGGTTTAATTTTGACTATGTCATTGTCTAGACACTCATATTATTACCTTATTTAGATCAATATCACAATTTAATGATGTTATTAAATTTTTTTGGCTACGAATCTCTACCACTAGTCACTTTGCCTTCATGCTCTTCAAGAGACTAAAGATATGGTTGTGCTCTCATGTGACTATAGGTAGACATTCTTTTAGGAGTATGTCTTTGATGTGTCCTTGATTGGATCATTCATTTATCCTCTAACCTAATTTGATCATAATTATTTTATGATACTTCCATTGGCTCATAATACTCCTCCATTAGGACACTATGTTTGAAAATTCTTCATTTTTAGAAACATGATTGTATTCAAGTGGATTTAGGTCTATGCCTATCAGGTGCATGACTTTAAACTTATGTTATTGGTGAGTCATATTTATTTCCCTTTATATATTCTACATCACTTTCCCCAAGATACCTTCTATACTACCAAATCAACACCAATTTCACTATTTAGAACTTGTTGACTTAAAATTCATACTCTAAGAGGCCCTTACCTAGTTGTAGTTGGTGACTAGTATGAAGTATGGTATAAACATGAGTTCAAAACACTTTTAAGTGATTCCTTTGATGTAGGTATTATGATCATTATTTAATATACCATAGTCGTCATTATTAACACTATAACATATACCTCTTTATCTTACTGACTATGTGTGATCTACTTGGTCCTTGTATGGATTGAGTACAAGTATTAGATCTTGAAATAAGATCAGTTGACCTTAATTAAATAAATTTGATACTTTAACATAACTCTCTCCTCACTCATTTCAAAATATCACTTGGTTTCATCTTGATCCTCATATCAATCACCAACCATCTTGAGTTCATAGACTAAGTATAACATTGTCTGAATCAAAAAGGATCTTTTTTTGACCTTTAATAGGATGGTAAGATGTATAGAGGTATATGGTGAGTTTATTCCAACTCAATTGAAGATCTAACATTTACTATAAATCCCTTCATTTTTTTCCTTCCTTTATACCAAGAACTTGAGATTAATTTCAACACTTAATCATTAGGAAAGTCAAAGCCTATTGTAAGTGGATCTTGACTATATGATTGCATGGACTGAGGTTAAATAACCTTGATAAGGTCACATTAGTTTTTTTGAGATTCACATTGATTCATGTCAAATTTAATAGAGTTTTAAAAAATACCATTTATAAGATATCATTCACACCTTTCTTACTTCTTTGTACTTCCATTTGAATCCTTTGACTATGCTTATTGATGGCTTGTATGGATTGATCATAGGTTCAAAGCTTGGTTTTGCACTTAAAAACTCCAATCCCACTATCATTATATAATTCCTCTTTAAATTATTTATCAAGTTCCAAATCTCCCTTCATATCCTTTATTTGACATAGAGTTGCATTTTAACCTCATCTTTAGCCATCATGGTTATAGGTGATTATTTGTGTGTGTGTGTGTGTGTGTATATATATATATATATATATATATATATATATATATATATATATATATATATATATATATATATATGTATGTATGTATATGTATGTATGTATGTATGTATCATATCTAATACACACACACACACATATACATATATACATATATATATATATATATACATATACATATATATATATATGTATGTATACATATATATATATACATATATATATATATACATATATATATATATATATATATGTATATGTATATATGCATATGTATATATATATATGTGTGTGTGTGTGTGTGTGTATTAGAAATGATATAATTTGGAGTAATTTAAATGATCCTCTAAAGCTATTAATTTTTTTCACTCCTTTTAAAGTTATCCTTGAGTTCAACCTCTCTTTTCATATCCTTTCTTTGACCTATAATTTTTCTTGATCTCATCCACTACCATCATGGATGTAGGTCTCCATTTGTATGGTTTTAAAATGGATTATCCCCTTAAGAAGACTAAAAATCATGATATGACCTTGTCCTTCTCCTATTGCAGCAACTTGATAAGATGGTTTGATCATAGACCTTGAGTAATATCTCTTCCTATCTACTTTAGCTTATTTAATTCATTAATAACCTCATGACTGTACTTTTTATATTATAGGTCATCATTTTTTGACTATAGATAAGGCCTCTTGGTCTGCATATCATTTTGAGTGACCATGGTGGTATTTAGTGTTCTTAACTCTTTAAAGGTCATTAATGGTGAGATGGAGATGAGTGGAAAGTGATAAATTATGGATCAAATATGTAAAATGGAATGGTAATGAAGTGAAAATGAACCCTTACAACTGTGTAAAGGTAGTGATAAGGTTGTAGGGATAAAGGTAACAAGATGGAGTTGATTAAAAGCATTGTCAGCATGATAAGGCCAGCTTGAAGGGTCATATGCAAGCATAGGCCTACCCTCCACTGTATATATAAATTTTAAAGCCAATTAAGGAGGATAAGGAGGTTTAAATGAAACATATGAGTCTAGAAAAAACATTAAAATATGTTAATTAACCTTACTTTTTTTATAAACAAGGACTCCTTGGAAATGCTTGAGATCACAATGATGACCTTATTGCTATGAATCTTGATTAAAACTTTGATAATATGGAATTAAACTATAATAAAATGGAGATACTTGAAAACATGAAACCAAAAAACTTTTAAACCTTTTCTCTCTCATATAACATTCAATATCCTTTAAAAACATCCTATATTATAGATTTGCATTATATTATCTTTTTGAGGTATATTTATATCTCAAACTTGTGAAAAGGAACTATAAAATGTCATGTGAAGGTATATTAGCTTCTTAAAAATCCCCATAAACTTGAATTTTCTTGATATGATTCCCTAATAATGAGAAATTATAGAAAATTGATTGCCTTCATGGATGAAATATTACTACTAAATATTATGAATTCAAAGGGATGGTTCATGAAACAAAGGAAACTAATTTTTATATACAATATACAATATATAATATATATATATATATATATGATTCTAATTTATTTGACCAAAAATTTAGACCTGGATTCTCTCTCTAACGGTTTTACCATAATGAAACCTAGAAGGTAGTCCTTGTGTTCAAACAAGCAAGATGAAGGATGTGAATCAGTTTTGGGCTTATTTGGAGTCCAATTTCCATGAAAATATTCATGAACACCTGATATTCCCTCTTTATCCTACTCATGAGCTTCAACTATATGAATGGCTATACAATTTTGTACACTTCATGAAAAAATGCATGAAATGGGTTCTTTTTGCCATTTTATTGATACTTTAGTCTTACACCATCAAAATTATAATATACTAGAATATTCATGAGTCAATTATCATGAAAACAACTATAATTAACCTTATTTATGTCTTAGAGATCCAATTTGGCAAGTGATAGGTCAAAATAGGCCCTTTTTCTCTTAATTTTTTATCAAATAACCCCTTTAAAGTATGAAACTTTATAATTTAGGCAATTTCATAAATTTTTCTCTTGAATTTATTTTAAGGAAATATAAAAGCATTTATGTCTTTTTGAGACTTATTTTAACATTAAATGGTAAAAAATTATTCCTTTTAAGGTAAAATACAAGGTTTTACAAGGCAAATTACCACTGAACAAGGTTTATAATAATACACTGAGAAGTTTAATATTATAAGGGGGGAATTTGGCCTTGATAATAAAAATTTATAATAGTTTCCTCTTTCAACTCCCTCTATATTTCCATTTGTTAGGACATTTTTACATTCAATCTAGAAATATTGGCCTCTCATTCCTTTTCTTTGATACTCTTAGGCATAGGTAATTCCATGATTTATATTCTCTCTACTTCACCTTGGGTTTAAACCACCTTATTTTTTCCTTTTCCTTTGTCTTCAAATCTATTAGGAGAATTATTGAGGCATTTCATGGGAGATAAATATTCAATTCCACCTTGTTAGACCAAGTCTTTTTCTTTGTACCTTCCAAAGAAATATCCTTTCCTTTATTCTTCATAAATTTATTGGGAACCTACTGAGTTGTGACATTATACTCCTTAGGATCTTCCTCCAAGATCACCTACCTCTCCTCCAAATCCTCACTCCACTCCTCATTCATGGGTTATTCAATTTCCCTACACAATAAAGGTTGGCCCATTTTGATAATGAGGTAGATCACTGCCTAGTGGATAATATAACTTAATGTACCTAGTTGATAATCCATTACTAAATTATTAAGGGACATGTGGAGGTAATAAGGAAAATTGAACTTAAAATGTCCCTTGAGGTGATTTATAAACATGAAGTGATGTGATTAAAGGATATCATACTTTAATTCCATATTCAATTATTTCATTATCTGTAGACATATGACCAATCATGGGAATGGAATGTTCATATGTAAATATCCCATTTTTGTCTTTTGAGGCTCATCATATGTCTTTAAAAATCCCTTTATTAAATCCCATTCCTATGTTTGTATTTAAATTCTTTCATCCCGTAATAGAACATATATGTGATCTCACCAATTAATTCCTTAGTGTTGTTAATGATCATCCCCTCATTATTACTTCCATTTTAGTATATCCTAGAGTGAATTCTTTGTAAATGACAAGGTTAAACCCCATAATCCTCTACATATAAGTTTATAGTCTTATATTAGTTAGAATATAATCACCTTTACACATGATATAAGCTCTATACAGTCTCTATCTCCCCCATGGAAATAATGTATTCTTTTCTTGGTCTATGCTTGATACTAGGCTATAAACTCACCAATTTCAGCTCAATGGTTATCAAGATGATGATATAGATAATAAATAAATTAATTTTTATATTACTATCATCCTTAAAATTATTTCACCTAAATAGGAAATTATGAGGGACATCATTACAAAATGTGTCAAACTGAGTGAATTCACACATTGATTATCAATAATTATTTTAAGTCACCCCTTCCTAAAGACTAAATTTCTTTGAAACATAAACCATAAAAATTCTAATAACATTAATAGGGACGTCTCCAACCTAGTTCTATGAATTTAAGCTTGTGATTTCAACCCCTAAATTATCCATAACATCAGCTCTTTTCTTTCCCTCTATATATATGTGTGAGATCTTGACCTTCATGATTCTTTCCAAAAGAATATTAGCATATGTAATTTATCCCTAGATAGTCCACCTAGGTTGAGATTTACTATAAGGACAATTTATAATGTTTATTGAATCCCATTAAAAGGCAAGTTTATTCATATGCTTATTGGTATCCAATTGGATGCCCCAAACATATGCTCTATCTTCTACCACATGGTTAGTTTGGATACCCATGGGTCTCTAAAAAACTACCACAATAGTCCCTAATGACTCTTCCTCCACCCACGTTCCCTATGTTTCCTTTTTTAGTGCCATAAAATTTTAATTTGAACCATGAATATGGAGGTTTAATCCACTCAAATTGGTTTATGTCCACATTCATAGGGTGATATTTCATTGGTAGAGTGATGCTCTAGGTATTAAAAATGATATAATTAGATTTGGAGAGAGAAGGTTTACCTTTCAAATAGAAATCCTTCAAATTTTCCTTTATACCAATCAAGCACATATAATTCATAGTAATATGGCATATTATCTTTTCCTAAAAAGTGAAATAATTCCTCACCTTCCAAATTCTACATATAAGTGGGGAAGTGTCAGATGCCATAATAATTATAGAGCTAATAACTTCCAATGGTGTTTACACTTCTAATGAGGTCCATCAAAGAGCTCAGTTTCACCCACACAAGATTAAACTTATGAAGGAATAAATACATTATTTTTTGATGCAAAAGGACATTCTAAAAATATGTGGCTAACTTATTCCTCTTTGAATTTATAAAAAATGCACCTATCGGGGATGCCCATTCCTCTCTTGACAAGATTGTCAACGGTTATGATTAATAAGATAGTATTTCCACAATCCATTAATTGGATTCAAGAATTTGTAGATAAAATTGTGTTACATTTTTTTGACCAAGGATACTAAATACAAAAATATGTTAACCTTATGGGTGATATTTATGATCCATGACTCTTTCTAGTGATACATTTCACCCCTGTATATAGGTCCACTATCTATCTAAATATTAATGAATAATATACACTATCATCCACTACCAAAATCAAATTATATTCTCTAGGGAAGATTCTAATATGAGTTTTTATATTTGTATATTTAAGTCTCTCAAGATTTGAGAGGTGGTCTCACTTACTGACTCCAACTATGAAACTTTCGAAGCCATCCCTCTATCATTGTTAACCTAGTAATATATGAATGTAGACCTGAAACACACTTTTAATAATAACATCACCTTGATCTAAAGTTATTTGAAACTAAGATTTTGTCAAATAACCAAGTGTCATCCCAAAATTTCACCCTACTCCCATATCTAATACTCCACTTACTAACTTTCCTTAACATAGCTCTATTTTTAGTTAAGGCTTTCCAAAACATTAATCCATTGATAGGTCCCTCCTACAATAAAATACTATCATCTTACCTATGTTTTATATATTTTTACCTAATTATTTTGGTTGATAATAAATGTTACTTGATAACTTTCCACCCTAATTTGGCAATCAAGGGTTGGTTAGTATTCTTAACTCTGCTAAGACCAAGGCCTCCACTACCATTTAGAATGCATTATTTCTCCAAAGAAATTAGGGAAAAATTGAATCTTTCCTTAATTCCTCTATACAAGAATCTCTTCTCATTATACTCCACTCTATCCATAATATTGCTTCATATACTAAATAAAGACATCATATAAACCATAATTTTTTGAAGGGAGGTTTTGATGAGATAGAGTTTCCCCACATGAGAGACTAATATACCCTTCCATTCCACCAATTTATTCTAAAATTTATTGACCATAGGATTCTATATATCATCTACCATTATTATATTGAATAACATAAACCCTAAGTATGAAGAAAGTAGGTTCTGGATATGATAATACAAGATTCTAGATATCTTCTTTTGTAGCCCTTATGAGGTGTTGATGAAGAAAAGGGAACTTTTAGAATAGTTAATTTTCTGGTCAAAAAAATCCTCATATTCCAATAGGATGTCTATTATTTCTTTGTATTCTCCCACTAAGTCTTCCCCTATAATAAAAGAGTCATCAATGAACTATTGATGGGTTGTTGATTCCATGGTAGGGATTATCTTGATAACTTATACTAATCATTAAAATATAACATTTCTTAATATTCTAAAAATAGCATCAACAATAATGATAAATATATATGGTTATTGGGATTCCCTTGACTCAACCCTCTTTCTTCCAAGAATAAACCTTTCAAAACCTTATCGAGTAGAATGGATAACTTGGGATAGGAAATGTATGCTAAAATCAATCCTCTAAAACCCCAGTGTTGACAATTTGGCCTCCTAAGCCAAATCTCAACCTCCCATCCAAGTTTTCACAAAGTGATATTCTTACATGGTGATGTCTTATTTGGTCTCATTTTGAACCTTTTTAGCATTGATTAAGGTTTCATGTTGTGTTAGAACCTATTACAGAGATCATCATATGTCATAGTTGTCTTGAGTCCTTGGGTGATGTATTAGGTAGTCATAGTGGTCATTGAATTATTGTAAGAGTTTCCATATCCTTTTCAAGCCTTGAGGGTGGTCTAGGCATTGTTTGATATAGTTAAGGATCTTTAGAAAAGGTTAAGGTAATTTGACAAGATTAAGGTTTCTATTTCTCATAAGTTTTAAGATTGTTTAAGCCATTTTAAGAAGAGAAACATTTGTTGGTATGATTTAGAGGTGTTGAAACCTTTTTCAAATTCATAATATGAAGGTATAATGATGTATTCAATATCATTTTTCATATTTTATATATTCAAATAATTTCAAGCCTTCATAACCCCCTAAATCCATTAAATGACCCTCAAAAATCTCATATGAAGTTTTTTTAATTGTAAAACCTTGAAAAAGGGAATTGTTTTGATTAAAATTGCCTTATAATGGTCTCAAAGGGGTACCATATCCATCATAAATCCATCATTTGGTAGTTTCATATCAATAAGGGTCCATTTTAAGGCTCAAATTCACTCCCCACTCACAAAATGGGTCACAGACATGGGAAAAGTATGTCTCTTCAACTAACCCCACCATATAACCTATTTTAAAATTTAATTTGACTTGTAATTTCCCTCTTCCTACCAACCAATAGCATCTCAAGTTTAGAAACTATAAGAAATGCAAGAAATAGGGTATTTTACAAGTTATACAAACTTTTATGGTTAGTTACATAAAGGTTAGGTTAGGAGGTGAACCCATATATCATGTTATGTGTCTTAGAGGAGTTTTAGGTCCAAAATATGCAAAATAGGACCAAAAATAATCCTCTCTTTCCATCACCCTCCTTGGTAGTCTAAGGAAGATCTTAGGTTTTTGCTCAGTCCATATAGGATAGAGAAAATGAGGAGCTAAGACTTTGGGTAGAGAAAGGGGGTATATTGACCTTATTATTAATTGTATTTATCTACACATTAATTTCGTATGATTTATGAACAAATGCTAACAATCTAGGAATTCAAATGGAATTCTTCATATGTGAAAGGGGTCAAAGGTCATAATGGTTTTATTGCATCCTTATTATTTTTTGTAAAATTGTTATTATAGGTGATTCCAAGAGTAATAAAGGTATATATTCATCACTCTCTACCACTTTTTAACATGTGTGAGGGTGTGGGAGTAGATACATCATCATGTTTCTCCCATTTATAAACTATACATGGAGTTTCTCAAGTTGCAGAGTTTTTGGTGCATAAGATGGAATTGTTGATGATGTTTTGTATTTGATCATGGTTTAATTGAATAAATTTAAGCCTCATATACCTCCAAATATTATATAAATAACTATATGATCAAGTGGATCCTTCAAGTCTTATCTCTAATATGATTACTACAAGTGAGAATAGGTGTCTATGGTAATGACTATGGGGAAACATCAAGGTAGATATAACATGATTTGGTTCCACATTATGTTCATATTATATGATGATTTTATCATGAAACCCACTTCCCTACATCAATAATCACTCTCACCCTCACCCTATTATGAAATGCACTTACACAGTCTAGGAAGCCCTAATCTAAAAACCTATAGACCTTTATGCAAGCTAAGGAGAAGAAGACATATGAAGAAGGTATTAAAAACACTAAAAAATATTGAATAGTCATAATATACTATAATAAATACATGGGAGATATGGTGAATAGGGTTCAACATGGATCAAACCTTCACCTTAGCCTAATATGTAGAAGACAAGTCTTCTCATTCACATCAAGCCTATTGAGACAAACAAAGAAAATGGATTATTAACTATTAGGATCAGGTGTGGAAGGTTGATAAAATTTAGGGAGAATAATAGGGGTATATAAAGTAACATGGAAATGAAGACAATAGGAGTAGATAGGGTCAACGCTCTCAACCACCCCAAGATGACAACTCAATCAAGATTTGAATAGAAGCAATACTATGATTACAGGGTTGAAAGAACCTAATAGATGATATTGTTTTGAATAATATAAATGTGGTTATATATAGTAATATATGGGTCAAAAACCTTTTTATACCACCCAAGAAAATAAATAAACATCAAATCATCTCTCAATCTTGCACCCACACCCAACATACCTACAATAGACACCTACAAGCCTAACTATGGAAGCAATATAGATACATCGGTCCTATTAATATAATATTCAAGGTAAAGAGAATATATAATTGGAAAAAAAATGGAATAATTATTAATTTTTATAGATAAGGATAAAATTATCCTAAAGTGGAAAGTCCACTCCTTACACATAGTCTAATTATAGGTCTGACTGTAACAAGAGGATAACTAAGCATAAAAAGTTCATTTTAAGAACCTTGATGTGTTTAAGGTGAAATGAGTTTGAAAATTAAAAAAAAAATTAAGGATTATTCTGATTTATGTTGAAGGATACCTTCAAAATAAGATTCACCTCTCATCACTCAGACCCACTCAGTCAAGATTCAATATTACCACCTACGAGTAGGTCATTAGAAAGAATGTGTGAATGTGAGAATTATGTGAAGATTTGAAATGTAATAATGAAAATAAAATTTTTATTATTTCCTAAGGTTATTTTCCTTCAATTAATCCTTTAATATATTTGATATAGGTGAGGAAGAGTTTAATAAGCCTACACAAGGCTTTTAGGCCTAAACAATCCTAAACAGGCCTATGCATATTACTTCATGGATTATACATATTTGGAGGTTGATTGAAGTTATAGACATCTATAATGAATTTAAAATGGTTTAAAAATTATTTAAAGTGATAAGAGTTTCATACTATTAAAAAGAACCTAATGGCCTATTAGGTTATTAGGCCTAAAACTTATATGGATAAGCTTATACTTAAATTAAAGTCACCTATATGTTTTAGTGTCTGTTTGAAGTTAAAACCTCCATAGAAACAAGTTTTAAGTCCATAATAAGGTTTAAAAAATACTAAGAGTGTCAGATAAGCAAAGATACACTTAACTTAACCACCAAGGGTATACAGACTTGACAACGTATAAACCCTAGGTTAGGAGATAGAGATATGCAGAGGATAAAGTGAAAGAAGACTTATTCCAAAGAATGTGACAAATATATAATGAAATTAAATTATTTCATATCCTCATAAATATGGTGGAAAGTAGGGGAAACCACTTAGACCCTTACATTATTGTCAAGCACTTAGGCTAACATGAGACTTAAAAGGTAGATCTATGAGTGGAGAAGGCATAGATGATTGCCTAAATAGTTTAAGGAAAGTAAAAAGGTTTTTAATAGGTGGGAAAGGTGTGATAAAATTATTTTTAGGCCATTAAACCATCTATAGGTCACTTAGAATCCTATAACTTAGTCTAATCCTACTAAGCCTAAAACCAACATTGAGGCATCAAGATGCCACCTCCATCTTGGGCATATATACATGCCTAAAGTATAATGAAGGCCTATAAGGGACATATGAAGATGGTTTGGACCTTGATAATAATTTTTAAGATATTATAATTCAAAGGAAATGTTAATTTAGTCTCAACTCTTATCTTGAACTGCATTACACCTAATCTATCATCTCAAGCCATCTTTTCAAGTGCTCATATCTTTCATAGTATAAGGGCTCAGAGCCAATTTTATTATGGGAAGTTGGGAACCACTATAAACTCAATATTATATAGGAGACAGTGGGATTTATGGACCCACCTCTATGAATCACTATTAAGCCTAAAGACATGTTGAGAAAGCTTGCAGAGATCTTAAGGCACACCATTTTACATTCGTATATCCACACATAAGATGCATGGGACCCAAATATTTTCAAGATTTTTATGGGGGTATATGGGCAAAACATCCATGGATATAAGTTTTGGATTTGAGGTATGACATTTATGAACCATCATTAACATGGTAGACCTCCAAAATCCTGATTAAACCATAAGATAGACCCGTCTTGGGAAAAGTGGAAACATTTTCACTAAAACACTATGGTTTGACTTGATAGACATTGGGATCACCTATTACACTTAAAAGAGAAATCAAATATGGTACTAGTTTGTATAGACACTATATGAACTTGTGAAAAACTATGTCTTTTAAAAGAATTTGAATAGAGTAGAGGGTACATAACTATTTTCAAGGTTTTAAATCATTTAATGTGTGTTTTGAGACTTATTTCATCTTCCCAAGTTAGAAAATGTTCATATTTCATACTTAAAATTCCTTTGTAACTATTTACCAAATAATGAGTCTATGATGCTAAGCAGAAGTAGCCTAGTCACCTAAGAAAGGTAAAGTTATAGGTGTGTAGTGATTATAAGGGTTAATTCATGGTATTAAAAACTTATTTAGGCTTGTAACATGTTTGTTTACCTATTCTTAAGGTTATTTTCAATGTTCCATGGTTATCCAAACAAAAAACACTACATAACTAGGCCTAATTAGCCTAGTAGACCTACTTGGTTAGCAATAAAAAGTGTATGTTGGCATACAGGGATACTAAGGAGGGTTAATATAGAATAATCATGCCTTGTATCTGATAAATTGAAGGAGGAAAACACACATTCCATGGTCATTATGAATGGAAGGGTAGTTTCTTGAACCTAATTCAACATGCAAGGGAAGATGAGCTACTAGATGCTTCATGGGGAAGTTAATTAAACCACTTTAATGTTTTAACTGATAGAAAAAGGAGGTAATTTAATAGATAATGGTGTTTCCATTATCTAAAAAATGTAAAACAAGTTTGAACTAACCTCCACCACTTCACATGAACACCTAAAGGGCCCAGTTATGAATACCAATGCATGAAGAGACACATGAAGGACTATTATAACTACTTGTAACTAATAATGGAGTGGTATATGATCATATATGATCTATAAATATCACCTCCACACCATTATCCCTCTCTTTCCCTTCTAATTATTCTATTTATTTAGGATTTAAGGCCATTGTATTCATCCTTCATTTAGGTATGAGGAAACTTTGCCTAGATTTTCACTTTGTAAACCTCTTAGAATAATAAATATATTGTTAAAAATTATTCATATTGGCTTCTAGTGTGTTATTTACTTGTTTATATTCATATATGGTATGTTTATCTCCATTTCAAGTCTTTATCTCACCTAGATTCTATTAAGTGTTTTATGAAGGTCATATGTTGTGCAAGAGTGTTGGTGATTTAGTTTGAAGTGTAATCTAACTAGTAAGTACCTTAGATTAGACCTTCTTATCATGACCTTCATATTATATAAAACTAATAAAACCTCTATGTGAAATATTATTTCATATGAACTCTTTGAGATAGTAGTATAGTTGTTAATATAGCCGTTAGTGTTGTTTAAGGCAAATAAAGTGGACAAGTTATATTTGTGCATCACCTCTAGAAGTATAGGTTTGCTTTTATGATTTCCTTCTATCCATTTTCACCCTAACAACAATAGTTCCTAGTGAATTTAGCCAAATAGATGCACCAAGGGAGATAGATATAGAATCTAGATGTTTATCCTAGTCATAGGTAACCCATAGCCTTGGGATATAACCATGTTACACCAACCTTAAAGTCAAGACTAAAAAACCTCCTCCTAGGGTGCAAGTTGGAGAGCTAACACTAGGGTGAAGCCAATTTTGTCAAGAACCTTATCCAAAAATCTCCAAGAGACCCTATTTTACACCTTGTTCATGTCTATATATAGTACAATACATTATATTAATGATTAAGACACATAATGTATGTATTAATGGGAAATGATAGTACCATATGTCATTTGTCTCCTAAAAATGAAAACTCCTTGTTTTGTAATTATCTTCTTGAAGAGGATTGAATGTACAAGAAAAAAAAATTGGTATAAATGTTATTAAAGGTATTTTTTTTAATTATAGGAATTAAATATTTCAAGTTTTTATCTCCTAATTTCTTGGTAATGTGAACTAGGAAAGTGTTTTTCAACTCTCTAAGAATGATTCTTGAACTAAAAATAATTTTCACTACAACCACTACCTCTGGCTAGATAAATTACTATAAATGTTGGAAGAATAAGGGGGGGGGTTAACCATATAATCTTGAATAATTTATCTATTTCATATAAAAGACATAAAATTCTACTTATGTCAAAGAATGGGGTTTGAGTATAGCTACATTTTATGCATGATTTTTGACCTTAGGAAGGAGCCCTAAAATAGCTTCTTCTTTTGATGATCAGCACAATAACTACCAAAAAACAAGGTCATGAATTAGTGGATGATCTCCTAATACACCTTATTTTATTCCTTGTACACACTACCATCCTCCTTAACCAACTCTCATCTTCTTATAACATTTATATTCCTAGAAGTTATGTGATAGAAATAATCTTTGTTCATATCCCTTTCTTGTTATCAAAATGTGACAACATTTTGACCTCTATGAGTCCAATTATATTTCATGTTCCCATTATTATATAAGTGCCTATAGGTTTTCATATCTTACCCATGCCGTTAAATTTATAAATCATGAGTTGAAACCTATTTCTAGTCACTTCAGAGAAATTAAGGCTTCTTAGCAAATATTAAGGTTTTTGGAGATGACAAGGTTTCTATTGTGTCCAATGGGGGTATTTTCAAAGATTATTTCTTGCATAAGTTATAAAATTGGGTGAACTAGAGTCCATATAAGTATTATAGGGTCTTATTCAAATGAAATGTTAACTCTATGAGGTTATCTATTTTTACTAGCTTTCTCTACACTTGAAACTACTTCTTAAGGGTTCTAAAGTCATTTTGAAGATGAGTATGATGTATTTTACGTATAAGTGGCACTTTTAAAACATGAAATGGTATTTTTTAACATTCCTAATGTCATAAAAAGTTATAGGTTAGTTAGACCTTGCATTTTCAATGCTCAAAGAGGCATAAATCAAGCTAAAAGGGGTATTTATGATCATTTATATGGTCACCCTCAAGAGTGAAAATATGAAAGGTGACTCTCCACCTTAATTAGACATTTTCAACATTTAGAGAGGTTTCATAGGTTCAAAAATGAAAAAATACTCATTTTTTACTTCATTTGGTCCCTTGTCATCTTTTCAAGGGTCATGTGTGAATGCTTGTTCAAAATACAATATAAAGAGATGTATCTTAAGTTATTGACCAGGTATGGGGACCCTAATTGGATTTATATTAACGAAATTTATATTTGGGTTAGGCTCATGCTATTTATAAACAAATTCCAATAAATTTAACTACTTAGAGAAGGCTCTAAACCCCACCACCTTGATTTCTAGGCGATATTATTGTAAATATGAACTCATTGTTACAGATTAAATGTTGTATGATCTTGAAAATGGTCTAAAATTTCCTATATTTATATCATGTCAACTCATATAGTGTATGCAAATGAAATAGACCTCCATGTTTCTCCATGTTACAATTTTATCTTATTGGGTGGATCCTTCAATGTGACAAGTGAAAATTTTTAGACTCTCTTAAGTATTATAAAATGAAAACACCTATAAAATAACCCATAAGTTTTCTTAATAATGTATCATAATGTTAGGTTTCATAATGACTCGATGGTCATGGGGAAAGTGCACCTACAACTAGCCTTTTTGAGACACCTATGAATGATACATGTAGAACATGGGATAAACTCATTGCTAAGCATTTTATATATTCTAGTATAATTTATAAGTAGGTTACTATAATACCATTCAATAATAAATGGGTGTTTAGTCTATTGAGTAAGTTCTACTATTTGACTGAGCAAGACACTCAAAATTATAAACCCAGTTTGAAGGTTTTGAGAAGGACATCAAACTTGCAGAGAGATTAAAGTTTTGAGGTTTGAATATAGAGTTGGTAAGAATATAAAAAATAAATATCAAACATATATATTTCTAAATAATTTAAGATGATATTATCATACAAGTTCAAGGACCCCATCACAAGATACATTCATCTAGTTACATACCACTGGCCTAATTTGTCCAGTCATGAGAGAGATTGATTTTTTAAGGCCTCTATAAGCATAGTTACACTTTTAAAATTGATATATAAGATTGTTATGAGTTTAAAAAGACATCTATGGTCACCTAAAACTCATACAATTAGTAGGCATACTCATAGTTTTATCTCAGACCTTGCTCACTTTATTGGCAAGAGATAATCTTGAGACCAAGGGGTCTATTTAAACCTAAAACACAAAATTAAGCATTTAAAATTACATATAAGTCACTTTAGGAAATGAAAAAAAATATAAAATGTATAAATACACTCCTAGGTTTCATAAAACCCTAGTTTTCAATATAAATTCCCTTGAGGGCTAGCAAGGATGTGACATGCCTATAACCTTAGGTTTCTTGACTAATGCACCAAATGCACACAATGGAGTTATAAGAATTCAAAAACCATATATAAACATGAGGATGATTTTTTTGGATATGTATAAACCTTTCTTAACATTAGAATTGAGTTTTAAGGCCTAAATCCCAAATTAGACCTCTCTCGAGTTCAAAAACACTAAGTTTGCTACCCCAAGAGCAAATTCATATGTTCACATAATATTTAACACTTTACATGGTAATATGAGACATTTTTAATAGGTTTTGAGGTTAGTAAAGAATATTCTCCAAGTAAAACGAGGCCAATTGATGTTTGATTATTTATGAATGGTTGTTACAACCCCAAATAGGTCTTTAAACCCTACTAAAACCCTTTGATGAATATGATAAGAAATATTTGTCTATTAATGAATACAAATTAAATTTTTTGGCTCTAAAATAATTTTAAATTTTTCAAAAACTCTATGGTGCTCCTCAGCATTAAATTTGATGTTGATGTCACTTGTATGAACACACTAAATACCCTTTCTGTTATCTATTTTGATGATTTTGGAGGGTATAGACATAAATGAATGCTTGAATATCATTAGAAGAGATAAAATTGGATGTTTTATAACTTATAAGGTAAAACAAATCCTTTCCTCTTCTCATTAAATTATTCTTACAGGTCTGCATAATGAAGATAATTTAAGGTGCACTAGGAATTAGAGACCTTGTCATCTAGATTGACAATAACAACTGGTTTGTGATGACTTGAAGGCCTTGTTAATAGGGTGATGTTTTTATTGGGTCTAATAACATTATATTTATAATTATTCTAGGGTTCAATTTAGATTTAGTGGCCATTCAAATGAACTAACATGTGTAAATAAACCTAATTTCCAACTAGTGCTATAAAACTAATGTTGAATTAAATCTTTGAGAGGTATGGGAAGTGTTTTAAGGTGTAAATTAGGGACATAATATCATTAAAAATGTTTTTATGGGATATTTAAATACAAAATTTATTCTTTATAATATTTACATGAAGAATCAATTGATCTCTTCATTGCCCAAGATCATAGACTGCACCTCATGAGTTCAACTAACTCCCCCTTTCAAGAAGGCCTATTTCAAGAATAGATAATGATGAAAAAACCTTGGTGAGGTGTCAATACACAATTTTAAATGGATATACATGTAATTTAAAGCAATATGAATAGGTTTCATACAAGATATCAAACTAATTTTTAGGAAGACTTATGAATTCCTCAAGGAATAACTCCTAACTTAAAGGCAATTTGAAAAAGACTTAGAGATAAGGAAACACTTGTTCAATAATTGAGATGATTACTAATAAATATTATAAATCTAATAATATTTATTCATTATTTTAACACCCTAATATTTCATTCTTGGCATGGGATTGCTCTCTTTCTCATTAGTGATATAAGTATGCCTAGTTTTGGCATTATAATCTATCCATAAGAAAGGTAAACAAAGCCCTAAAATTTTTTTTACTCATATTTACATTAAGAAATAAATTCAAACTATTTTAATATTTCTAATTTCATATTTTAGTGTGTTTAATATTTTTTTTAAGATTCTAGTGATAAAATTACTTGTCCTTACATCTTGTCCTACTTGTGTGCACCTAGGTATGGATACATTATCTTCTTATAGGTCACTTGGAGTATATTGAAGTGTGGTATTATAGCTAAGTGTTTGGATTTTTAGTATTTTATTTTTAGTACTTTGAAGCCCTTACCTTGTCTATTATACCTACATAGTCTCTAGGTTAAAATACTTATGTGATAAGCTCTCTCTTGAAGCATAAACTAGATTTTAGTTGTACCTATTTTAAGTGAAATCATAGGATGATATTAGATCAAATAAAGTGGCATATCACCTCTTTATTTTAGTTTTTCTTAAAATTAGATAGTTTCTTATGCATTTTCATACACAAACTAGTTAATAAGAGATAAATCAAGACAAATTTAGGGAGCTAACCCTTTTAACTAGAGATTTACCTAAACTATAGACAACCCATAGGTATAGTGGTAACCCCATTATTTAAATCAATTATATTAGTCTTGAATTACCTCTACAAGGGTGTAAAATTGAGTGACAATAGTTATAGCATGCTCGGTGGGACAATTGTCCTAATCACTTCTTATCAAGGTGAATGGTGGTCTTGAAAATATTGTAGCTACATGAGTGTTTCCTAATCAACATTTGGAAACTCTAATTAAGTTATAACATTTGGTTGCATCCAAATTTATCATGTTTCATGGTCACTACTAGATTAGTTTCTAGTAGATGTACCCATTCTACAAATCCACTTTGTCATCTTGAGGTTCCTCTTAAAGTTTAATACCCTAAGCCTTTCTTGGAACTTGTGAATCCTAAATAAGAGCTTGAAGAGAAATATTAATTTGAAAGTCAATAATGGAAAGGGAGTGAAGAATATTTTAAAGATAACATGGCTAGGGAGCATGATTTCCCCCATAAACCCTGATGCCTATGATTATATCCCTCCCAATGCCATCAAGAGTATTCCTTATTTAAATGAGGGAGATACTATTATCCCAAGTGAGCATATTAAAGACATATCTAACTTATACAATTTCCATATTATCACAAAGATCAATATATAAATCAAATTGCTTACCATGTCCTTTAGGAAAAAATCCATTTATTGGTGTAGAACCTTAACAAGAGGATGTATTACTACATGGGATGAGTTTTAGGAGTTATTGACCCAAACATTTGAGTATAAGAGTGGTCATACATCATTTATTCATTATTTGAATTTTATCCAAAGAGGTCCTAAGGAATCCATGCATTATTTCAATGAGAGGTTCCAAAGGACATGGAATAGGCTTTCACCTCCCATGATACCCCCTACAAATTTTATTTCCCCAACCTACCTTAGATATATTGGGGCTGATATACCTATCATGTTGTAGTAAATGGGAGGGTATACCTTTACCAAAGCTTATGATTTAGGTATTAGAGATAAGAATGGTTTGATCTAAGCTGGTAATCTCCCTCCAAAGGTATCAATGGATATATTTCCTAAAATTCCCACTAACCCTCCAAACCTTGCTCCATTTACAAATATAAATAATAATAATCATAAATCTATTACAAATAAACTAGATGATGTAATTGATCTTCAAGAAAAATATAAGGCTTTAGAAGCTTCAACTAGGCAATCAAATCAAAAATTTAGAGCTAACCAAAACTCCTAATATTACCCTCTATAAGAAAATATATTTACACCTCAATATAATTATCAAGGGAGGGTACATGGTCATCCTAATTTCAATATTCCACCTAATGAATATAACCCAAATGTTGTCCCCACCACAAGAGCCATGGTTCTAGTCCATAACAACTTAGTTCAAGGAGAATAATGGCCAAATTCTTGGTGTAGCCTCAAGGTTAGTTCATGAATGTTAATGAGGGAGATTTTTAAGCCTTGGTGGATCAAATATGGAATAATCCTCACTTGAAATCAAAATATGATATCTCTATGCAAGCAGAACCAAGTGGAGAGTGTAGTGATTCAGGAACAAGCCTTATGAACTTCCAAATGGAGGATAGTTTTGTTTTAAATTAGATCGCCTCAGTTGAATCCAAAAAAAGGTCAAAGAGTAGATATTTTTTATATTTTCAATATGTGGATACAACTCTAAACAACCCCATCCAAGGCAATAAAGTATGAATGAAAATATGACATACTCTACAAGTCTTGCACCTCCTCAAAATCAAAACTTGGGAATGGTGGTAAAACATTCATTGACTCAAGATCAAGATAATTCATTACCTCCAAAGATGTAATAAAATGTCACTATATCTCCTTTGAATATTTTTTACTCTTTTAAGAACAAAAAATTAAGAATATCTCTTTGGGAAGCACTCCATATGCCTGGTCAAAAATAATTACTCCAAGAGTAGCTATCCCAGCTCCATATTTCCCCCAACAATCAAAGCATAATGGTGTATCCATCACAAATGCACATACTAATATTGTTTAACCTTAAAAAAATTCTAAAAATCCCCCACCTTTATATATTACCCTCATTATGGGAGACAAGTGTTAACACTCCAAGTTGCACCCTTTGAAGAAGATGGTTCAACTCTCTTCAAGATTGAGGTAACATGGGATTGGTCTAAAGGTTGTGGATGACATATATGAAGATCAAACCTCTATTTTTTAGGGATAGATAACCTAATAAATAAAATTAATATCTATTCATATGACCTACTGATGTTGGGGTGAAAAGAGATAGAGTGAAAATAGGAAAGAAACCTATTCTAAGGATGATGATACATTAATATTCATTTATCCTCTCTTGACTAATCTACAAACAACACTTTGTGATTCAAATGAAATACTAATGGCTGAATTAGGATTCTTTATGAACTCCTATATTTTATTTATTCATGTTAAATTTGTGTGGAATGTTTAAAACTTGAAGGCAATGGAAAAGATGCCTACTTGAGGCATATCAACTAGCTCACTCTCTAATACAACCATCACACTCTAACACATCACATGACTTGTATAGGATAAATATATAACAAATAAGTGAAGGAGAGGACCTAAAAAATAGAATTAAAATAACAATTTATATAATTAAACAAACCATAACACACTAATTATAATAAATAAGTTTGCAACTAGTCCTTTCTTATTGATTCTCAACATTGAAGATATAATTTGGTAGAGTTTTGCTACACCCAATCAAGGGATGAAAAAAATGCCTTAAAGATTTAATATATATACTTTTTACAAAGATAGAGAAGATAATACTAGTCTATAAGTGTCATGATGATTAAATAATTTTCATAACCCACTCACACAGTAGTTATAATAGTCTTCCACAATCCTCCATGCATTGCTTCGGTTGACTAGTGCCTTGAATAGGCACTTTAGAGAATTATAGTATATTTTTAGGAAGGTTTGACCCATGAAGAGTATATTAATGACATAATTGGTTAATTAACACTCCTTTCATCAATTATGAATCATTTAAAAGTTTTAATTAGGCTTCCTCTATATGGCATTAAGTAGATGCCTTTTCCTGCATGTTTGGCCATGTTCAAGAAATTGTCTAATTCCTACATAATAACCATGGATATGGAGATTTATCACTGAAATTTGTAGTTATAAAGGTTTTATGATGAATAATTAACTCCATATTTTCCTTCTCTACCCATGAATATCCTCATTTTGTTGGCTAAGTAGGCTTATAGATAAGTAACCTAGTCTCTTTTCCATTCACTATTTGGATGGTTATGAGAGCTGAAATAGAAATTCAATCTAATTAAGTAATATTGATTTAAATTTGAGACAAATTGATATAAAAATATTTAGTATTTATAAATATTTCACACCTACAATCTTACTCCACTTAGGTGACTAGGTCACCTCCTTCTTACATTCAAAGACTGGTTGTTTGGTGAAGGATTGGAGGAGCACCATGGGGAAAAGTTGTGAACATTTTATGATTGGAAGAGGTAAAAAAAGTTTCATAACACCTATTTTAATGATCTATAACCCTTGACCAAGTCTTGTACTTAATTTTATACCCAAAACCTTGTAAACTTGTAGTTTATTGGTGTGTCCTTACATTGTCCATACAAACTGGTACCATAATTGAGGTCTCCTCTAATTGGAATGTGTGATCCAAATGGTTACCAATTAATTTTAATGCATTTGGATTCATTTTCTCCAATTTATTCCTAATTGGGTCCTTATTATGGTTTTAAGGAGGTTTAAAAGGGTTATAGACTCTTAGTAATGGTTCATAGAGGGTAGGGCCTTAACCTCTAAACCAATGCCACTGATCTATTTTAGATAAGGTACTTCAAATATCCTAAAGTGATCATCTCCCCATGAAACCATTACATAAATTTATGAGCTTTCAAAGTTGCCTCTCAAGTGAGAAATGAACATTCTAAGCAGTCTTAAGACACTTTTAGGCTAAAATTACCAACTATGGCTTCTCTATTACAAACCAAAGTGGATCACATATCTAAAAAACATGATGGACATTTATATGAAGGTCTAAGATGTCATTTTATCTCTTTTATCCTCTACTTCAACCTTTAAATGAGATTGCCTTAAGGAAGGTGCTATATAATGATGTTTAAATGTAGGTTTCTTGACTTATGAACTTAAGCTAGAGTTCTGAGGAACTTATCTAATTTATCAGACATAGAAATCACCCCTGAGGGCCCTTAAAGTATATGTATAAATTTGATCAAGCAATTGAATTTATTTTATATGTATACAGTCTCTCACTTGGGCACCTAGAACTATCTACAAGTAGTTATCAAGAATGAAGGCCATTATAGGTGGATAGTGTGAAATAATTTGAGACCTTTATCCCCCATTCCTTCCTTATAAACCTATTGTATATGTAAATACTTCTCAATTCCTTGATCACAAGCTTAACATGGCTCTCTTAAGCTTGATCTAAATAGTGAACACCATGCATGTCCCAACTAGTAGGTCATTTGAATGTTTAGGGGACTTGAGAAGACCATTAATACCAATTCATAGCCCAATCACTTCATTTGAATGCATTTTTAGGTGTATTTACTTCATCATGTCTGAGCCAAGGTTTAGGAAGGGTTTGGAGATCCACCATATTAATGATGGTTCATATAATATTAACCTCCAAACAAAAACTTATTTTTATGAACTTTTAGCCTAATGACCCCTTCATCTCTCATAAATAGGCTTGGGTACCATGAAAATTATAAATGGATATATGAGTAGAAGATGTTGTGTCTCAATCTCTATGTTATATAGTTTGTGTAGGTTACCTTATTAACATTAACTCATACAAATAAGACCTTCAACCCCACTCATTTATGAATTTTAAGTCCATAAGGATGCCTAACTTCCCTAAATATCCCTAGGTATAATTACCTTTATGATGAGAGATATGAGTTTTGCAAGGTGCAACTCAACATGGCTACTTAAATCAATGGAGATAGAGAGTGGGATAAAGCTAAAATGAACTATTTCATTGCATTCCCCTACTTCAAACACATTTTATAGGGTATAAAACATCTTCATGTACCCCCACACTACATTGAGTCTGCCTAGAGGTTTAGATTTTCCCCTAAAGTGGACATGGGGGCTTAAGGGTTCATGGTGGCTTTAGGCCTTGAAGTGCTCATATTGGGATTTGGAGCCTCAACCTATCTATGGATGAATCTATATCTTCCATGTTGTCAAGCCATCCTTATCAGTATAATATCTATCTTCATCACATGCTCTTACTTTTTCAAACCACCTTATGTGTCCTTCTCTCTCTTTTGACCAACCTTATCCATAACTATTTTATGTATGGGCTTGAATTGCTTGATGTTGAAGATATTAGAAATTTCCTCTAGCTACTTATATGGATAGAATTAGGGCTTGAACATCACATTTTGATTCTTGACCATAGATGTGAGGTTTATCTTTTATAACTCTATCAACAATATTTTCATACACTGTCACACACTTAGGTCTATATGATGCCACCATTAGGTGGCACAACATGATATTCAAGTAACAATACCCTTCAACATAATTTACCCAAACATATCTATCACTTATCACTCTTAATCTTACTTCACTGCATATCAATTACAAACAATATGTTTAAAATCTTCACACTCTTGAAAATGTAACATTTACTCTTGTTGTCATGTTTTCTTGTAACTACTTTCATTCTAAAATAATCTTTTGTAACAGTCCATACAACCTATAACTCCCACTCAAAATCTCTCTTATCAATATCTAATACAACAAACATATTCTAAAAATGACTCACAATCATGGTGATTTACGTGAATCATCTTCAAACATATATACCAATAATCATCTAAAGGGCTTAAAGCTTCAATGTTCTTCAACACCTTACAACACTCATCACACATAATCTACCATTAGGCACTTGATTGATTGAACAAGTAAAAACCATAAAAACATGGTAAATTAACCTATGCACCCTCCTCAACACTTTATCTACTCTTAACATACTTAACCTAGCCTGAATAAGTCTATACAAGTCTTTATTTTATTGGTTGCAAGTATCTAGCTCCTTGCTACCCTGTTCATAGGCCTAAAGGATAGTAAACCTATTTCAAGTGTTTTTTGGACATATTTTTGAGTAATCTGAGAAAGTATTTGATGTGTGAACATTTTCAGATACCCTTTATCTTGTTTGACAACATACATGAAATCTAGGTGGTGTTCCTTTATAGAGAATAAGAATTCCCAAGCTAGACATAGACCTAATTAAGTTTATTTTAGGGACCATAGTATAACATTCAGCACTTATTAGATTAATTAAACCTCCAAAATATTTTTTAAGGTGAATACATATATTTTAATCCTATTCCAACCTTTCTTATCTCTTTACCACATGTGTAAGCTTATAAAAGACAAATTTATAGTCCTACAGTGTATAATAACCTCCTAAAAGATAAGGTAAATTTTAGTCCATACCTATTCATGTGAGGGAAACTTGAAACCTTTCACATATGTGGATATAGGAATTTAATGATTAATCACAAAGTTTTATGATATTTTGAGCATACAATATTTACTTATTGCCCTAGGTGAAGGCAGTGAGGAAGAAATTACTCCTACAGGCTTGGTTATTGGATCTCAAAACTTGAAATAAATGTTTTGAGGTCTATTATTACCCTCTACACATTACTAAAACCCTAAAAATATTCCAAAAACCATAGAACTTTGACTATAAAAATTGAACTTGTTGTTCTGTAGGGTGTACACATAGACAATTTGGATAGATTTAAAAAATGCATTAGAAAGGTCTAGAAATTCTTACATAAGCTTTTTAATAACTCCACAATGGTATAAAATCCTTAAAGTAAGTCCTTCATTACCTAGTAACATTATTTTAGGGTTTGAGCTAGCTACCTACACCAAGAAACAAAAAAAACAACTTTTGCAAAATGTGTACAATGCATAAAAACTCACAAATTACACCTAGAACTTTTATATCAAATTACCATTGACTCTAAAAACATATTAAACCTTATAAAATTCCTCATATAGTCTATAAAATTGACTACAACAAATGAATCCTTTACATTACACAAGGAAACAACTACACCAAATTTTGAAAACTACACTAAAAGCATAAGAACCTCATAGTTTGCATTGCAATCCTTCTTATCATTCTTGTAAAATCAATAAAATTCATTATAATATAACACACCCTCAGTCATTTTATGGAGTCTACTACTTGAAACTTAATTATTATCTTTTAAATAGCCCTATATTGTTCCTCAAACTACTCAACTGACTCCTTAAAAAGCTCAATAGCATGTTCAAACTTAGAATTGTTCAACTATCTCCTAATCTACATCCTAAATGACTTGATTATAATAACCTCACATAATGACATGGATTATATGCCTTAATTAGTCCCCAAATTATAATTACACAACACAAATTTGGCCCATTATCAATTTTTGGCCAATTTACAAGTTCAAATATTTGAATTTCACTAGTTTTAGCTGGGAAATGACTCAAACACTCCTAACCACTTAGGATAAATGAAAGCATTCTTGATGATCTTGCATCAAATTCCCACACTTGAAATGTTTCATGTGCTTTTGACCATGAGTCTTCATTTCTCATAGTTGTCTTTTGGTCTTCTTTTTCATATTATTTTGTAGTTCTTCATCTTTAGCAACTATTTGCTCATCCTTTATTCCTCATCTTTAATCCCCATGTTGTCTTGGATCCCATATATTCATTTGGAATGATGAAACTTGAATTATTTTAGCATGCTCATAAAATGAGCAAATTATGTCTATATTCCTCCTTGCATGGTTGTACCTTACACCTGCATTCATATCAAACATCTTAAGTAAAATTACATCTCCATCAAGATCTTGCTTCCATTATTTGTCATTCTTACTAAGTTTGATGTCTTCAAAGTCTTCATTCTTGTCATGGAGTCCAAAATACCCATGCCCAACCTGAAATGTCATTATTCTTTAATTTTCCAAAAAATTGATGGTTGTTGTTCCATCACAAATCAGACTACTATCCTTATCATACTTTCTCCTTTTATCATCCCCAATATTATCTTCCACTTCATCTATACTATTTACTATAATCACACCTATTTATTTTATACTCTCTTAATTTTATATTTTTGGATAGTCCTTGTCCTCTTTCACATCATGTATATCATGTTCTAATGCTTTCACTTCAGCTTGCAATTGTTCCATACTTCCATAAACAAAAAGTTTGATTTACTACACATCTAGCAACTCTTTAAGACCTAAAATCTAATCGAACTCTTCTATCTCTCTCAACATATCTCCTTCATCCATTTTCGTCCATTTTCTCCTCTAAGGGAAATGGTAGCAAACCGTTATGGATGAGAGCCTGGATTAAGGGGTCATCCCTAAAATCAAATTCTTTTTCTGGACCCTTCTCCAAAACAAAATATTGACTCTGGATAATTTACAAAAACGTGGAATTAATATTGTAAACAGGTGTATTCTTTGTAAAAAAGACCTTGAAGATAGAGATCATCTGTTCGTGAATTGTTCCTTCACTCAGCTTATTTGGAAGGAGATTCTCAATTTGTGGGGCATTACATGGATTCACCACAAAAATGTGGAATTATCTCTCAAAAGCTGGTACTACCCTTTAAAGAATCCCAAAGTCCTTTTTTTATGGAAAATTACTCTTCCCCATATTTGGTGGGGAATATGGAAGGAAAGAAATAACTGAATCTTTAGAAATAAAGAACTTCCCGGATGGGTGGTAGGATAGAACATCATTAGAGCTTTAAAGGAGAATTTTTTATTACAAAAGAATCTAAGCTCTACCCTCCTAGTGGATAATCCCTTGAGGATGGATAATCCTAATGGTAAACCTGATAATCCCAGATCAGGAGTTACTTTTGGAGTGTTCCCCCTCAAGGATGGATTAAAGGAAACTTTGATGGTCCTGCCAAAGGGAACCCAGGGAATGCAGGTTGTGGTGGAGTCTTGAGAAACCATATGGGAATGGTAATTGATGTTGTTGTAATCCCCATTGGTAAATCGAATTACCACATTGCCGAAGCTACAGCTGCCCTTCAGACCCTCAAATTAGCTGTGGACTCAGGATATCCCAAATTATGGCTTGAAGGGGACTCTTTGAATATTATAAATATTCTTAATAATATAAATATTATGTCTTGGACCATAGAGGATAAGGTAATGGAGATGAAAACATTATTAAATAAATTTGAAGAAGTGATTATAACCCACACCTTTCGTGAAGCCAATGGTGTTGCAGATTGGCTAGCTAATTGTGTAGTCTGGGAAGGTCAAACAGTGAGGTGGCATGATACATTAGAAAAGAACGTGGATTTGAGGGTGCTCATTCTTCATGATGCAACCCATGCAAAGGAAGGAAAGATTGGAGAGTAATAAAAATATAATGAGTAGGAGGAGTGGCAGCGCGGGGAAAGGAAAAAAATCATTAAAGAGGAAGGCCCTCAAGAGTGAGAAGCGGATCCTGAAAAAGCACAAACAAAGCTGAATTTCCAATCAATTTGGCAGTAGGTGGCTTCAGTGTAAAAACCATAGCAACTGGGATTCAAAGAAAATGAGTATGGCACGTGAAAGGAAGGGAGAACCCCGAAAATAGGAACCTAAGAGCTGTGATGAATGGAGAGAGAAACAAGAAGTCTGGAGAATTCTACAGAAAGGAAAAGTTACGAGCTACATGGAAAGACTCCATGGATCAAAGCATATCACTACGGATTTTTTCAAAAATTGGTCTGATGAAAGGGTGCATGGTTCACCATGAACTTAACAGAGGATTTTATAGCTGAGGTTTAGGGCTGCCCATGGACTCAAATTTTCCAAGCAGACAAGCATTTCAAATGAGGCCTTTTGTAAGTTCCCTAAAATGGATGAAGAGTAGAAGCTGGTTAAGAATGGGGATTTCTATGAATTGGATTAGATTAAAGGGATATGGAGGGATATCTTGCTACATAAGGGAATACTTCATCCTGGATGGAAGAAGCAAGCATGTGCACAATTTCCATTCTTTCCATTTCAGGCACAAAGTCTATCTTCCCTTTTATCTTTGCTTCACCATGGTCCAAAGTTTATATTCTCATAGGAAAAGGGAAAATACATGAAGGCCTTAATCGAAGGCTACTACAAGAATTGCAATGGTTTTGTGTCAGGGAATAGAAAGAGTGAAACAAATGGGAAAGGAAAAATCAAGCTCCCTTTAAAAAGCAGAATAGAAGAAGATACTCCCATGGAAGAAGAAGAAGGAACTGAAATGGGATATTCTCTGAGAAGAATGAAAAAGATGATGTCAACACTTCCAGAACCACTAGAAACAGAGGATGAATTTGTCCAGGATGATGTTGAGGACCCAATCAAAGAATGAAACTTCAGGTCTCAAGACACTGGAATCAAAGAGTAGGAACAAAAGAGTGATATCTTCCAATAAAAATTCTTGGAGAGGGAAAAAATAGAATGATGAAACACACACACCTATGACTTGGGTTAATTGTAAAGCAGAGGCATCATCCCAATTTATTCTTGGACGTGTAAGGATATTATGGATCTCAAGAGGAAAGTGGAAACTATGGAAGATTCCCTGAAAGCTGTTTGGAACAAAATAAACAATATGGAAAATCAGATAAGGGAGATCCTAGTCAAGCTCAAAGCCTATGAAAATAACATACACGAACAAGACAATATCACAAAAAGGAGTTATGCTTTAAAAACATGTTGTGGTCTTGATTTCTACTGTAATCCTTTCCTTTGGTGTTCCTTTTCTTTTGAGTCTTTTTCTTGGCTTGTAGTCTCTTGGACGATGTTTGTTTCGGGGCCCCTTCAAAACTTGCTTTTACCACAATCTAAAACATATCTCCTTCATCTAATTTCTTATTGATTCCTCAATCATAGATAAAACATTGCTTTTCTACACATTTGATTGCTTCATGTAATACAAATTATTCTTCATACCTTTGAATGTTCTTTACCTTGTAGCTTATCTTCTGGTTCTTTGACTTATATTCCATATTTTTCATCCTATTGTATGAGGATTGATTCTTATTCCATAAAATCTTTGTGATGGTTATCCAACTAAAATTTCTTGTTAGCTTCAACTTCACCATTTTCTATTCCAAGTACCTCTCCATGAAGTATTTCCTTGGATGCTTCCCCAACTTCCTATTTTTCCTAAATCATCTCTGCACACTGATGAATTCTTCCTAAAGATCTTCTCCTAGATCCATTTCCTAAATCAAATCTCCTTATTTTGGAGGACAAAACAATGTTTCATTCTCCCATAGCATGTTCTCTACTTCCACCATACAAGCATGTTGATCATGTTTCTCTTTTGCTTCCATATTTTTAGATTCTTCATCAATTATGGCCTCAAGTTGGGATTCTCCTTTTTCTATCTTTTTTCCTACATACACGATAAGACAATATCAAATTTAAAAACATGTTGTGGCCTAATTTCTACTTCCTCCTTTTCTTTTGATTTCTTGGCTTGTAGTCTCTTTTATTTCCTTCCTATTTCTTCCTCAAGGATCTCTCTAAGAGGCCACTGAATCCTCTCCCTAACTCTTATAGTAAATTTTATTCTTTAATCCTCCAAGACCTTCTCCATGGTTTATAATTCCATATTCATCTTTAAAATCTCACTTGATACCTCTATATCTCTTCTTTTGGTGTCTTGCACCTTCTTATGGCCACTAAATTCTTTTGGGCCCTTCATTTTCTCCCTTTTTCACTCTTTTTCTGTCCGATTTAGCAAGTCTTTTTCACCCTACTAGCTATCACCTCATCTAGGTCTTTTTCACCCTATCATTTTAATAATGTCTTATTTAGTCCCTTCTTATACTTCACTTTCTTTTCTTCTATCTAAGCTCTCTTTGAGCTTTCCTTGAGATTTAAGCAACTCTCTTCAAACCTTTATGGCTTAAGGGCTTTGCCACACTTGCTTTCTCTCTTTTCCTAATGTCTCCAACACTCTCTTTCCTCATTCCTCAACATCTGAAACTATCACTAACTATTTTCCTATAATCCTTAGCTACATTTAGTCCATAAGTTTATGACAACAATAAATCATTCACCTTACATTCTATCATTTGCATCATCATTCCTCATTCAAAACATAAAACATAAGCATAACTATAATTATAGTTAACAATATTCATTTGAACCTGATCTAAAAACATACCTTGCACTACTTACTAGTTCCAAATTGATTTCACCATATAGCTTGATCGTTATCTGTAACTAGATCACCACTATGTTAAGCAATTTTTGGTTCTCTATTTCTCCCTTTTGCTATTAGCTAGATTTCTGTATGAAATATATCTATATATTTATCAACCATTCCTTTCCTTAAATTTTATTTGCACAATCTTTGTTCTCTTGCACCAACAAATTGTAAGTGTAGACATCCAATTCCTAACACTATTTGTGTTGAAATTGTCAATCTTACTCAAATGTACATTTTAGGTCAAAATCCATAAAACACCCTAAATAGTTCAAACTTGTCATTTACAAGTGCCAATTTAGGTAAAAGTATCCCTAAATAGGGCAGTGTATTTTATGGGCCAGCTATCTTTGATTAGATCATTTCAAGTCAAAATGATAATTTTGCCATTTAGTGCTTTGGATCACTCTTTTCTTCTAATTCATTGGTACACATCACATACCTTTGTTATTTGGTATTAACACATCCTAAATGTGAATACAGCTCTAACGCATCTAACATCACCTTCCAGTTTCTCTCCAATCAAATTACAACCTAGTAATATGACTTTCTGACCATTTTGATTAATTGTGCACCAATTTTCAAAGAATTTTACTAAACTTGATTAAACTTACTTAAGCTAGTTAATCCAATTTAAGAGCTTAAGTAAGAATTCCATACATCTTTTTGAATATCTCATTATTGGAAATTTATTTTGAATATATGCATCACCTAGTGACATCATCTATGGGGTGGCATCCATCAAGCCATAAGTGCATAAAATATCAGGATTATGGGTCACCCATGCCTAGTTAATGCCTCCCATACCTCTTTAATGCTTATTTATCTTGAAGATATTTAGGAGTTTAATTCCAAATATTAGGATTATCCATGGCCACACATCTCAATATTAATATGGATAGTCATGGTTGATCCTGACCAATCTCAAAAATCTATAAATAGAGAGGTCATGGACATGAATAAAAAAACTTGATTCATGTAAAGTTATTATGCAGAATTGTCTCTAAAATCCTTTGTAATAGACCATTAAAATTAGTTACAAGCTTCATTAATTGGATAATTTAGTGGGAATTAGGAGCCTAGGTTTTATGGAGTGTTCTTGAGACATTGGAGGAGTTTTCCACCTTTGTTGATAAAGACAAGAATGCTTGATCAAGGGAAAACATACTTTTGAACCACATGGGTATGGCAAATCCATTTGAGAAGGTAATATGATGTTGATTTCTTTCATTTGTTTCTTTCTATCATTTTTAATTCCCATAGGAATATATAGGCTTAGTTAGTTAGTTCTTTATGCATTTTTCATGATTTATGGATTAATGTTAAACTAACTTACTTTGTAATCCTCTCTACATCTTGGCACACCTAGTGGGACTAGGCACATCCCATACATGAAGAAGATCATTATATAACTTTAAGATTTTCATTTGGATCATTAAAACTTTTGCAATTTGATTTTCTAACTTTTTTATTATTATTCTTTGTCATGGGTTTACACAGTGACCATTGTCAGTTAATAAAACCATCATCAGTTGGCATAGCCATTGTCAGTCACTATTGGTATAACCATTATCAATTAGATAACCATCATTGGTTATAGATCTGAGATTAGTCACTATGTTTTTCTTAAAAACACAAACCCGAGAGCTAATAGGCCATTTTAAAATGCTTGATTTGGGGTCATACGGACTCTGTTTTGGATGATTTATTTTAAAACCACATGTTTTCTCCTAATTTATCATAATTTGAGATTAATTTATCTTTAATTTTCATATATTTTTCACAAAATTTTGAAAATATATTTAAAATGTTTCTAATTTAACATATTTGCTTTTGGGGTGATGCCTTAAGGGTAGACAAGTAACCAACGAACTTGGAACTTGTTAAAACATGCTATTAATACATCTTTGTCATGATTTTAAAATGAATTAGGAATCTTGTTTTGGTGTTTAAATGAAAAATTTAGATTTTTTTAGTATGTTTTTAAAAAAATTCAATTAAGACCAAAGGGTCAAATGAACACAACCTCATTTCCATTTGGGCTTACAAATGAACTCACCTTTACAAGCTTTTTGAATTTACTTAGTTGTTTAAATTAGATTTTGTTTGGAAGAAAGAGGGGTGTTTCATGTATGCTCTTCCATTTGTCTCCTTTAGGGAACCCTTGGAATCAAAATCACCATTCCTATTAAAAATTTCCTAGTCTAAGCCATAGAAAGAACATCATCTAAAACACTCCCCAAAAACTAATGAAAGTTTGGGTGACCATGAAAATGACCCTAAAGTCTTTTTATTTTATGCTTTATTTATTTTATGCAAACTTGGCTTGTGAAGGGGACATCATTACCTCATGTGAGTTATTTAGGAAAGCTTTGACCTAGGGTTTCATCTCTCGGCATTAACTTCACTTAATCCTTTTGAGTTGCACATGGGATGTATTGACATTTGGACATTGCACTACATTGAGTGAATAATAGGATGTAGTGGTTGTACAAAAGAATAGACCTTTTTACAATTAGCCAATGCCATGATCACCCAATTTTTGTGCTTGTCTTTTTCATTGTTTGACATGAAATTTATTATGTAATTGATTCCCCTAGAATGATTGAAGACCAATTAGTTTTAGTCAACCTAATTTTACCATACCCTTTCTAGGATTTGGACAATTATACTTAGTGTATTTTGGTCATTATTTTATTGGTATGATTTGAGGCTAAAACATGTTTGTTTGTTCATAAGCCATGTTAAAATCATGTATTTGAGTTAATAAGGATAGCATTATGCTTCCCAAATCATGTCAAATATTTTTTGCCTTTGAGTCTTTGAAACATAATAATTGACCACAACATTCGAGATTTCTTATACCATTAGGTTGCTCAATTTGTTTCAAGAACTTGTTTATCATTATATCAAAAAAAATTGTTTCAAACCATGTCATGTATACCATTTGGACCTTGTTTATGCATCATTATGTTGTCTGCTCTTGTCTAGCTTGTTTGGTCCAATCTTAGTCTTCAACATTGCATTTTCAATTAACCCTATAAAAATTAGATCCAAACATTGATTTATTTGTATTTAGGCCTCAATTCATGGGTTTTATATATAGATATTTTTCTTTTGGGTTGCATAGCTTTGGTGAAATTATTACCTAATTTTGAACACTATTGATTATTTGTTTGTTTGAGTGCCTATACTCATCATTTTTTGTGACTTTGTTTGGGAAAACATAACCTTTATTTAAAAACCTTTGATGTTAGACATTTGACATTAGGTTATTTTATGACAAATCTTGGCACAAACTACTTTTGAGATGCAACTTCACCCTTTCAACCAAGGTTAAACCTTTTCTCTTTTTAAAAATCACTTTTTAGAGTTTGTATAACTTTAAGTCTTTCTATTTTTGGAACTTTTTTCATTAAATGCATATATGTTTAGCTACAATTATGGTGCAGTCATGAATAAACCAACTTATGATACAATGGCTGCATAAAATGAGTTTTATGACTTTAGTCAAGACCCCTATAGTGAAAATATGGTTTGTGAGATAGATTTATATCCACCTCATAAAAATAAATCATGGGAACACAATCAAGATCTACCTTATGATCTAACTCACGATTGGAATGATTGGGTTTATCAAGAAGACTTGGATGCTTTGGCTTGTGTAAGTAATCAAACTCCACAATGTACCAAGATCACCATTTTAGGACCTCTTCCTTTGGTTTACATAAGCAACCAAACTAAGAAGTGTCCAGTCATTACCATTTTAGGAGCTCCTCCTTTGGTTTGTATAAGAAACCAAACTGAAAAGCATCTAGTTATTACCATCCTTGGCACATCACCAGTTTTTGATGAACACATTGTTAAAGAACCTCCATTTGATGAACCAATTTTTTTTATCCCTTCTTCAATAGTCTAATATTTGGAGAGTCCATTATTGAACCACAAACCATTATTATTGGTAAACCAAATGTTCCCCACTTTAGAAATTCTATGCTGATCTTTGAGCTTAAACAAGAACCATTACCTCTTCAAAAGCCATCTTATGAGGATTAGAATGTGTTCAAAATTGATCTTTTGCAAAAAGTTGTGAACCAAAACCAACATGTTATTGTTGAAACACCCATTTGTGACAAGATAAACTATGATAAGTTACCTATTCATATGTTACCTATTTTTAAAGAGCCTCATCTCCTTGACAAGCCAATCTCAATAGAGTTGTCTCTTGATCTTTTCCCACTTGTTGAGGAATCTTACTTTTATAGACATGATTTTATTAAGACGTCCCTTGAGTAGTTCCATCTTTTTGAGGGGCTTCACTTAGATGAGTCAGTCTATGTTGAACCCTTCCAAGATGAATCAATTTTTATTGAACCCATTATGCCATCACAGGCCATTACTTGTCAAAAATTTAGCATTCAACAAAACATTATCAAAATAACCATATCAGATGAAGAATCAATAGTATAGTTAGGTTCCATTTTTGAAATAACATTGGATTTAGCATCAAAAAAAAAATGAACATCAGTTGTGACATTAGATTTAGAGTCTCTTACTTTAGAATCAGAGTTAGAAATAAATTATAGTATTGGTTGTTACAACATTGGCTACAATTACTTTGTAGATCAATTTGAATAGTTTTGTGATCCTTATATGGTTTTTGAGGATGATTACTTCAACATCGACATAAGTTCTCCTAGTATCTTATACAAATATTGTGCTACTTTTCACCATCCCATTAATACCACCTAATATAGCCATTATATTAACATTCCACCTCTCATAAGTGTCAATCAAGACCGACAGAATCACACTTTGTTGAATTGCATCCATGGCGACATATCATTTGTAGAATATCAGGGGGACTAAGAACATATTCATTCATTTAAAAGAAAAATCTCCTAGTGAAACCTTTTAAGAGGTGCCAAGGGATAAGCAAAGGTCAAACATAACATCTTTTAGTGACACCTTTTTAAAGGTTCTAGAAGAAAATTAAAGTCAAATATTAACATCTCTTTGTGAAACCTTCTTAGAGGCACTATGGGATGATAAGAACAAATTCATTGGTGAAAACCTCATCGAGGCTTCAATAGCTAAGCATAAAAGTTATTCATTATTTATTAAAGATAATACCAAAGATCAAATCAAAATAACTTCCAATCTATAGCATAATCAGATGGTAGCTACTCTAAATATCAATCAACAAAATAATATGATGGTCTTATCGAGAACATCTTCAGAGGTCTTCAGCTCCACCATAACCAAAGTTATGTTAAATCTAGCATCAAAAACATTACATATGATAGAAAGTCTCGATCTTCATTTATTATAAATTTCATTATCACCCACCTATTTATTACCCACTTATCTCATTTATCCTACCATTATTTACCATCACTAGAAGTACTTTCCATTATCAAGGTTATAATGATATCTTGTCTCAAAATTTGAAGGAAATAAAATCAATGATATATGAAGATCATGAATAGATTATTGAGGTCTAGATCAAAAACAAGTTCTTAATAGAGCAGTTGTTCCAAAAGGGTGTTGGATAGTAAATTATATATCTGATCATTTTTGTCATCTCACATATTGACTAGGACGTGCATCTCCCTATCAGCAAGAGCATCACAATCATTTTTCATATACCATTCACCCATTTTCCATTACCATTTCTCATCTGTTAAAAACAACACTATAGACCCTTTTTAAGAATTATTATACCATTGAGATCCATGAACCATGCCATTTGAACTACATTGACTTGAGGTCCTTCAGGACTATATAGGTAGTGCTCAATTTTTATTAAGGTCAGCTCGATCACCCCTTTCATATGCTCTCACTATTTTATGAAAAATTATTAAGTTTAAACACTCTTACCTTTTTGTGAGTAACCTAAGCTAATGCTCTCACCATTTTGTGAGTAATCCGATCCAGTCATTACTTGGGGCCAACATTGTTGCCACTATATCCTATTTTCTTCTAATCATTTCATTATACCATTTCTTTACTATTGACCAATGCTTATTTTTAGTCATACTATTTATCCCATTTTGATATTGGTTCCTTTAGTTCATCATGCACCTTTTGAGGGGGGATTTTGATCTAGTTTCAATAGTTTTTGAATTCAATGTTGAAGGACAATCTATGAACATAGTGTGACATTTGATATGACAAGTTAATCTTTCATCTTTCATCTTATTTGGTATCATTGATTATAATCACCTATGGGAAAATTAGTATTATTTTTCTACCCTTGACTATAACTACCTTTGTTAAAATTAGTATTATGAAATTATTTCCTAATTATAACCACCTATGGGAAAATTAAGTAAAATGCCTTTTTATCATGTATTTCCATATCATCTGGGCATTAGTATTATCATTTATCTTGCCGTTCACCATTTTTTATGAACTTGTTATGACCTAGTCAAATTTTCATCACCTTTTGTGTGGACAAAATTACTATGACTTGGGATTATTTTAGGGTTATATAGGCCATGATCGATTCATGTCAAGGTCAACTCAGTCCCTCTTATCATATGCTCTCATTGTATTGCAAGAATTTTAAGTTGGTGCACTCTTATCATTTCATGAGGTGGACCATTCTGTATCTATTAATCCTCAATCAAGCTGAGATACTTATAAAATTCCAAACACATTAATAAAACCATTAAAAAAATCAAAAATATTTTATGTCTTTATTTGATTTTTGTTTTTTATCTGGGATTTTATTTTCTTATTTGGTCTTGTTTCTTGGTTTTATTTTTCTAAGTACATCTTGATGGTCCACATGGATCTCAATTATTTTTATCTTTGTCTCATGTCGTTAAGATGTTCTTACCTCTTATTTTTAAACATTTTTCTTCTTACTTAAGATCATATCCTGATTTCAAGTTAGGTTCATTTATTTATATCTATTTCTTTGTATTTTCTTTTTTGTTTAAATGTAAATCACTATAACTCTAGTTTTGGTAATTATTTTACCATTATCCTTAGTTAAAGGTATTCACATTTGAACTAGTTCAATGCAATTGGAATTGTATGTCATTCTACGTTATTCATACTTATGATGCCTAATTTATTTTGCTATAGCAAGCACTTTGTGCTCAGGTCTCAAAGTATTAATGTCAAAATCAACTCCAATGAATGATTCTAAGGAACACTTTGCAAAACATAGGCTCATGATATGAAATTAGGATTCTAGGTAGCATGCATTTTAGGCTTCTTTGTCTATGCTTAGATGTGCATTTATTTGCATACATTATGATTCTAATCAATTTTTGGTCATTTTTCATCATTCCTCATTCCATTCTCTGCCAAACTTGGGTGAACTATGTTGGCATGAAGTTCATGTTGGAACATGAGTCCATGGAACTATGTAGGCAATGATCAATTTATATTGATTATTTATTCTTTATCAATGATCAAGATCCACCCTACTGGGGCAAACTATCTTATCATGATAAAATCTGCTCTACTGGAGTACTTATTATATTCTCTTTGGAGACCCCATTCTAGTGGTGCTTCCCTTCCTAAAGAAGAATGTTCTCCCTTTTTCTCTAATTCCAATATCTCCACATAAAATCCCATGGTGATAATATTTTATTGTGCAACTTGTCTCAATATTAATCAATGTCATAAGCATGTAGCGTGTACTCTCTAATTGGGTACGTTTAAAGTGTGCCCCTTAAAATATATGGATTGCATCTTTCCCATTCCCCTCATTTTAGGGGCCTATTATACTCCTAATTATATTTTTATCATTGATGGTAATCACATGTGAAAGCATTAGGTCATCTAGATGTGATTTATTCCAGGTGTAATCTCTCACTTTCTCTTTCTTTTTGAGATTCCATCCTAGTATGTTCTCTCGAAGGGGCATCATGGGTCTATTCTAATTTATTATTGAAAAATATTTTACTTGAAAAGATGTTTCCTCATTTGAATGTCTTGTTACACCTTCTCAAATAGGGGCAAAATGTATACATCCAATTCCTAACACCATTTGTGTTAAAATTATCAATCTTAGTCAAATTACACTCAAGTGCACATTTTAGGTCAAAATCCATAAAACACCCTAAATGGTTCAAATTTATCACTTACAAGTGCAAATTTAGGTCAAAGTATCCCTAAATAGGGAAATGCATTTTATGGCCCAAATAACTTTGATCAGATCATTTCAAGTCAAAATGACAATTTTACCATTTAGTGCTTTAGATCACTCTTTTCCTCTAATTCATCGGTACACATCACATACCTTTGTTATTTAGTGTTGGAAACATCCTAAATGGGAATACAGATCCAACACATCTAACATCACCTTCTAGTTTCTCTCTATTCAAATTATAACCCAGTAATATGACTTTATGACCATTTTGATTAATTGTACACCAATTTCCAAAGAATTGCACTAAACTTGATTAAATTTACTTAATCTAATTAATCCAATTTAAGATCTTAAGTAATAATTCCATAGATATTTTTGAATATCTCATTATTGGAAATTGATTTTGAATATGTTCATCACCTAATGATATCATCTATGGGGTGGCATCAATCAAGCCATAAGTGCATAAAATATCAAGATTATGGGTCACCCATGCCTAGTTAATGCCTCCCATGCCTCTTTAATGCTTATTTATCTTGAATATATTTATGATTTTAATTAAAAATATTAGGATTATCCATGGCCAAACATCTTGATCTTAAGATGGATGGTCATGGTTGATCTTGACTAATCTCAAAAATTTATAAATAGAGAGGCCATGGATATGAATAAAAAAGATTTATTTATGTAAAGTTATTATGTAGAATTGTCTCCACAATACTTTTTAATAAACTATTAAAATTAGTTACAAGCTTCATTGATAGTCTAGTTTAGTGATTTGGAATAATTATCCTAGGTTTTATGGAGTGCTCTTAAGACATTGGAGGAGTTTTCCACCTTTGTTGACAAAGACAAGGATTCTTGATCAAGGAAGAACATGCTTTTGAACCACATGGGTATGGTGAATCCATTTGGGAAGGTAATATTATTTTATTTTTTTCATTTGTTTCTGTTATCCTTTGTAATTCCCATAGGAATAGATAGGCTTAGTTCTTTCTTTATGCATTTTTCATGATTTATGAACTAATGTTTGACTAACTTTATTTGTATTCCTCTCTAAAATAATTAGACCTCTAAGGATTATTATATCTTTATGTCTTTGATTACCACAAATTGAGCTAAGAACTGATACCAAAAAATGATGTCACCATTAGCTGGCACAATAGGATCCTCAAGTAACAATACCATTCAAGAGAATTTACCCAAACACCTATATCACTTATCACTCTTAATCTTACTTCAAAACATATGAATTACAAGGAATATGTTTAAAATATTCACACTCTTGACAATGTAATATGTACTCTTGTTGTCATGTATTCATGTAACTACTTTCACTCTACAATACTCTTTTGTAATAGTCCATACAACCTATAACTCCCACTCACAAGCTCTCTTATCCATATCTAATACAAGAAACATGCTATAAAAATAACTCACAATCATGGAGCTTTAATTGAATCATCTTCAAACATCTATACCAATACTCATCTAAAGGGTTTAAAGCTTCAATGTTTTTCAACACCTTACAAGACTCATCACACATAATCTACCATTAGTCACTTGATTGCTTGAACAAGTATAAATCATAATAACATGGTGAATCAACCTATGCACTCTCCTCAACACTTTTTCTACTCTTAAAATACTTATCCCAACTTTAATAAGTCTATATAGGTCTTTGTTTTATTGGTTTCAAGTATCTAGCTTCTTATTGCCTTTTTCATATGCCTAAAGGCTAGTAGCCTTATTTCAAGGGGTTTTAATACATATTTCACATTAATATAAGAAAATATTATATGAGTGAACATTTTTGGATACCCTTTATCTTTTTTGACAACATACATGAAATCCAAGTGGTGTTCCTTTGTATAGAATAAGACTTCTAAAGCTAGACATAGACCTAATTATGTCTCTTTTAGGGACTATACTATAACATTTATCACTTATCAGATGAATTAAACATCCAAAATCTTGTGTAAGATAAATACATATATCCTAATCCTATTCCAACCTTTCTTATCTCTTTACCACATGTGTAAGCTTATAAAAAGACAAATTTGTAGTCTTATAGTGCATAATAACCTCCTAAAAGATAGGGTACATTTCAGTCCATACCTACACATGTGAGGGAAAATTGAAACCTTTCACATATGTGGGTATAGGCATTTAATGATAAATTAAAAAGTTTTTTGATATTTTGATTGTGTAATCTCTACTTATGGGTTGCCTTAGGTGGAAGGCAGTAAGGAAGAAATTACTCCTATATGCTTGGTTATTGGATCTCATAACTTGGAATAAATATTTTGAGGTCTGTGATGAACCTATACACCTTATTTAAATCCTATATATATTAAAAATACCTTAGAACTTTGACTATAAAAATTAAACTTTTTGTTCTATAGGGTGTACACTTAGACAGTTTGGACAGATTCAACAAAATGCATTAAAAAGGTTTTGAAACTCTTACATAAGCTTTTTACTGACTCCAAAATGGTATAAAATCCTTAGAGGAAGTCCTTAATGACTTGGTAACATGAATATAGGTTTTGATCTGGTTTCCTTCACCGAGGAAACAATAAAGACAACTTTTACAAAATGTGTACAATGCATACAAACTCACAAATTACACCCAGAACTTTTGTATCAAATTACCATTGAATCTAACAAGACTTAAACCTTCAAAAATACATCATATAGTCTATAAAATTCACAAAAATAGATTAATCCTTTGAATTACACAAGGAAGCAACTATAACATATTTTGACAACTACACTGAAAGCATAAGAACCTCATAGTTTACACTGCAATCCTTCTTATCATTCCTATAAAATCATTCAAATTCATTAAAATATCTCACACCCTCAGTCATTATATGGAATTTACTACTTGAAAATTAATTATTATCTTTTAAATAGTCCTATATTGTTCCTCAAACTACTCAACTGACTCCTTAGAAATCTCAATAGCATGTTCAAACTTAGAATTGTTCAACTATCTCCTAATCTACATCCTAAATGACTTTATTATAAAAACCTCACATAACAACATGGATTATATGCTTTACTTAGTCCCCAATTTATAATTAGAACACAAAAATTTGGCCCATTATCAATTTTTGGCCATTTTACAAGTTCAAATATTTGAATTTCACTAGTTTGGGGGGGGGAATGACTCAAACACTCCTAACCATTAAGGATAAACAAAATCATTATTAATTATCCTACATTAGATTCCCACACTTGAAATGTTTCATGGGATCTTGAACATGAGTATTCATCTCTCATAGTTTTCTCTTGGTCTTCTTTTTCATATTATTTTGTAGTTCTTCATCTTTAACAACTATTTGCTCATCCTTTACTCCTCTTTGATCCTCATGCTATCTTGGATCCCATATTGTCATGTAGAATGATGAAACTTGAATTGTTTTAGCATGGTCTTCAAATGAGAAACTTACGTCTATATTCTGCCTTACATGGTTGTACCTTACACCTACTTTCATATCAAACATCTTAAGTAAAATTATATCTCCATCAAGCTCTTGCTTCCATTATTTATCATTCTTCCTAAGTTTGATGTATTCAAGGTCTTCATTATTGTCATGGAGTCCAAAATACCTGTGCCCAACTTGAAATGCCATTATTATTTCATTTTCCAACAAATTCATCATTGTTGTTCCATCACAAATTAGGCTACTATCCTTATCATACTTTCTCCTTTGATCATCCCCAATCTTCTCTTTACTATCTAATAAAATCACACCTCTTTATTTTACAATCTCTTCATTTTAAATTTTTGGATAGTCCTTGTCCTCTTTCACATCATGTATAGCATGTTCTAATGCCTCTACTTCAGCTTGTAATTGTTCCATACTTCTGGAAACAAAAATTATATTTTTTTGCAAATCTAGCAACTCTTCAACACCTAAAATCTGATCAAACTCTTATATCTCTTTCAAGATATCTCCTTCATTAATAATCAACATATTCTTATAAATGTCAATTGCATTTTCATCATTTAGAATAAAACATTGCTTTTATACACATTTGATTGCTTCATTTAGTACAAATTGTTCTTCATACCTTTGATTTTGACCTTCTTCTTTATCTTTTAGCTTATATTCTAGTACATTGACTTGTATTCCATCTGTTTCATCCTCTTGTATGAGGGTTGATTCTTATTCCATTAACTATTTATGATGGCTATCCAACTAAAATTCTCTGTTAGCTTTAGCTTCACCATTTTCTATTCCAAGTACCTCTTCATTAAGTATTTCCATGGATGCTTCCCCAAATTCATATTTTTCTTAAATTAGCTCTACATCACTGGTGAATTATTCTTAAAGATCTTCTTCTAGCTCTATGTCCTCAAGAAATTCTCCTTTTTTTGGAGGATAAAACAATGTTTCATTTTCCCATAACATTTTATCTTCTTCCACCATATAAGCATGCTGATCATGCTTCTCTTTTGCTTTGATCTTTTTATATTCTTCATCAATTAGGCCTTCAATTTGGGCTTCTCGTTCTTCTATATTTTTTCCTACATACATACATGACAATAGAATATCATATTTAAAAACATTTTATGGCTTAATTTCCCCTTCCTCCTTCTCTTTAGATTGTTTGGCTTGTAGTCTCTTCTATTTCCTTCTTCTTTCTTCCTCAAGGATCTCTCTGAGAGGCCACTGAATCCTCTTCTTGACTCTTATAGTAAATTTTAGTCTTGAATCTTCCAAGACCTTCTCCATGGTTTCTAAGGCCATCTTCATCTTTGGAATCTCAATTGATACCTCTAAATCTCTTCTTTTGGTGTCTTTCACCTTCCTATGGAAACTAAATTCTTCTAAGCCCTTCATTTTTTGACTTTTCTTGACTCTTTTTCTCTCCCCTTTGGCAAGTATTTTTCACCCTACTAGCTATCACCTCATCTAGGTCTTTTTCACCCTAGCCTTTTAGTAATGTCTTCTTTAGTCCTTTCCTAGACTTACCACACTTGTTTAAGGGCTTTACCACACTTGTTTGCTCTCTTTTCTTGATGTCTCCAACAATCTCTTGCCTCTCAATCCTTATCAACATCTACAACTATCACTAACTATTTTTCTATAATCCTTCACTACATTTACTCCATAAGTTTATGACAATAATAACTCATTCACCTCAAAATCTATCATTTGCATCATCACTCCTCATTCAAAACACAAAACATAAGCATAACTACAATTATAGTTAACAATCTTCATGTAAACCTGATATGAAAACATACCTTGCATTAATTGTTAGTTCCAAACTTATTTCAACATATAGCTTGATCATTATCTATAACTAGATTACCACTATGCTAAATAATTACTAATTCTCTATCTCTCCATTTTTCTATCATCTAGATCTTTGTATGAACTATCTCTATATATTTATCAACCATTCCTTTCCTTAACTCTGATTTACACAATCTTTGTGATCTTACACTATAAAACTATAATCACACCTCCAAGCCTTCTTCTATATTTATGTCTTTGATTACCACAACTTGAGCTGAGCTCTAATACAAAAAAATGATGCCACCATTAGGTGACAAAATAGGATCCTCAAGTAACAATACCCTTCAAGAGCATTTACCCAAACACTTGTATCACTTATCACTCTCAATCTTACTTCACTACATATCAATTATAATGAATATATTTAAAATTTTCATAGTCTTGACAATATAATATGTACTCTTGTTGTCATGTATTCATGTAACTACTTTCATTCTACAATACTCTTTTGTAATAGTCCATACAACCTACAACTCCCACTCACAATCTCTCTTATCGATATCTAATACAAGAAACATGTTATAATAATGACTCACAATCATGAAGCTTTAATTGAATCATTTTCAAACATATATAACAAAACTCATCTAAAGGGCTGAAAGCTTTAATGTTATTCAACACCTTACAACACTCATCACACATAATCTACCATTAGTCACTTGATTTCTTGAACAAGAACAAATCATAATAACATGGTGAATTACCCTATGCACTCTCCTCAATAATTTATCCACTCTTAACATACTTAATCCAGCCTAAATAAGTCTATATAGGTCTTTGTTTTATTAGTTTCAAGTATATAGCTTCTTACTACCTTGATCATAGGCCTAAAGGCTAATAGCCCTATTTTAAGGGTTGTTTGGACATATTTCCATATAATCTAAGTAAAAAATAGATGTGTGAACATTTTTGGATACCATTTATCTTCCTTGACAACATACATGAAATCTAGGTGGTGTTCCTTTGTATGGAATAAGACTTTTCAAGCTAGATATAGACCTAATTAGGGGACTATAGTATAATAGTTAGCACTTATCAGATGAACTGAACCTCCAAACTCTTGTGTAAGGTGAATACATATATCTTAATCTTATTCCAACCTTTATTAGCTCTTTACCACATGTGTAAGATTGTAAAAAAAAATGTATTATTACACTACATAATAACCTCTTAGAAGATAGGGTACATTACAGTTCATACCTACATGCGTGAGGGAGACTTCAAACCTTGCACATAGGTAGATATAGACATTTAATGATGAATCACAATGTTTTGTGATATTTTGACTTTATAATCTCTACTTATGGGTTTCCCTAGGTGGAAGGAAATAAGGAAGAAATTACTCCTACAAGCTTGGTTATTAGATCTCAGAACTTGGAATAAATGTTTTGATGTTTATGATAACCCTCTCCACCCTAATGAAACCCTATATAGGTTCCAAACACCTTAGAAATTTGACTATAAAAATTAAAATTACTGTCCTATAGGGTGTACACCTAGATAGTTTGGACAAGTTCAAAAAAATGCATTAAAAAGGTCTTGAAACTCTTAGCTAATCTTTTTATTGACTCCATGATGGTCTCAAATCCTTCCAATAAGTCCTTCATGACCTGGTAACATGCAAGGTTTGAGCTAGCTACCTGCACCAAGGAAATAATAAAGACAATATTTTCAAAATGTGTATAATGCATAAAAACTCACAAATTACACCTAAAACTTTTGTATCAAATTACCATTGACTCTAATAAGATTTTAAGCCTTCACAAAAGCCTCATATATTCTATTAACTTGACTAAAATAAATGAATCCTTTACATTACATAAGGAAATAACTACAATTTTTTTTTACAACTACACTTAAAGCATAAGAACCTCATAGTTTGTACTGCAATCCTTCTTATCATTCCTATCAAATCATTCAAATTAATTACAATCTCACACACCCTTAATCCTTCTATGAACTCTCCTACTTGAAACTTAATTATTATATTTTAAATAGTCCTATATTATTCCTCAAACTACTCAAATGACTCCTTAAAAATATCAACATGTTCAAACTTAGAATTATTTAACTATCTCCTAATCTACATCCTAAATGACTTGATTCTAACAACCTCACATAATTACATCGTTTATATGCCTTACTTAGTCCCCAGATTATAATTACAACACAAAAATTTGGCACATTATCAATTTTTGGCCAATTTACAAGTTTAAATATTTGAATTTCACTAGTTTTAGGGGGCGAAATGACTCAAACACTCCTAACCACTTAGGATAAATGAAAGCATTCTTAATGCTCCTGCATCATTATATGTCTTGGGTATTTAGCTCAGGCTAGGTAGCTTCCTTGTTCAGGGACACTATCATGTAAAAACTTATGGGTTTGAATATTTATTCATTTCCCTAAGACTCTCCTTTCACATGGTCTTAGAATTAACACTCTCTTTAGTTTGGCACATTCACTTTCAAGGTAACCCTAACTGATTGTATATGCCCAACTTAGTCTATTATGTACTCATGTAGGTTTCCTTACCGTTGGTAACATGACATCCATGTCTTACCTTCCTTATTAGTTTGAGTATCCTCCCCTTATGTGCATATCAGTTTCATATGTAATGTAGGAAATAAATTATCAAGGACTCTAGGTATTGATCTATGACTATTAATTATCAATAGGTTTGTTAAATAGACCCCTAAGTTAGAGGAGTGTCTCCATCATCATAATAGAGAGTTATATGTATTTTATTATGTTTGAGACTATCCATTAAAGATATACATCTACTTGGTCATAACCATTCCTTATGTTTGAGACTCATCTACATAAAATGACTTTAAAGGACTTTACAAGGTGGGTCTAAGTTATTTCCTATAGGTGATGATTTTCTCTATCAATAGGGCTTAAACTTGTGTAGGTCCATTTCCTTATAATACTAATGAAACTTAATAGACTTATAGGGTTCTTAATCCTTATTTCTATTTCTTGGACTTGGGTGGAGGGTAGTTACTTATAAGTGATGATTTATAAGGTCATATAGAGATTCAGGCTTGGGACTCAAGTTTTATAATGAGTTGGGTTGACAGTGATGAGGTTATGAAATGGTAAATTCTCTTTGAGGGCTTGGATTAAACTATGGGATCATATTTATAATTATTTACAAGGACCCTAGGAATATCCACATATATACTTAATATAATAAAATACTTATAGGTCATCAATGAGACATATGTAGTGAAAAATGGAAACCTAGGACTATTTGAAAACCTCAAACTCTGCTAAATAACCTTAGTTTCTACTAAACATGACAATGAATGTGTTTGAGGGATAATTGGTGGTTTATTGGCCTAAAATTACTATAATAAAGTTTGAAAATATTGAGAGGAAATTTTGGTATGAATACAATACTCTTTGTGTCCTTTATCATGTCTTCATAACCTCTAAGCCATTATCATGCAACATAATACCTTTCCTTATAGTGAAACCCAAACCTATAGGCAATATCACTTGGAAGCACCACTTTAGAGAGTTGCATGTCTATCTAAACATTAAAATATAACTTAAGGAGACCTAGATAAATTCAAGACAACATTATTACACATATAAACACTGCTCACTTTCAGAAATATGCATTGAATACCCTTTCTCACTAATGAAACCTTGCTTTCAGTCTATAGATAGTGGAAAACTAGGTATTTATAACTCTTATATGATAACATATATGAACTATAGGTGGAAGATGACATAGAATGTCCTTTCAGTATTGGAGGAGTCATGAAAAACCATTAGTTTTATCAAATAAACTAAAAATACATTGAAACCATTCCCCCTTTTAGGCCCTCTGTAGATGAATATGGTAACTAGGTTTCTCAAATTATTATTGTTTTTTTATATAGAATATAAGAATAATTTTGAAACTAATTCCCATGATTTTAAGGTCATCAAGTATATTTTATTTGGATAAAATCTTGGACCCTCACCCTCTCTCTCCTACATAGACTTAACACAAAATTGAAGTGATCTTTATGGCTGCCAAAGATCTTGGTGGAAGAAGTGAAATAATTTTTGGATATTTTATCTCTAATTTATTTTATTTATTCAACATATTCTTATGTTTAATTACCCTTGTAAACCTTTGACTTCATCTATGCAAATATTTATTATATAGATACATACGACTTTGAAAACTTCAACAACCTAAAAATTTCCTATATTTTCTCATCTTTCCGATCATGAATCACCATTGGTGGGTAGGATAAGGGAAAATAGGGGTCATAAAATGTTTTAAAACTCATGGTATGACTTGGGAAGTTGGAGGGGCACATTTTCACACATGTGGGTCCCATTTAGTGGAAATTAAAGGTGTTAACTTCTGAAAAGGACAACATTAGCATATGAAACTACTTGGTTATGGCATAATGGAATTCATGAAGGATTTTTAGAATGTTTATGGTGGTATTATTGGCCTTTTGAGGTCAAATATTATCATTTGAAGGTCAAATACTCTTTTTTAATATAAGGTGTATGGCTTCAAGTGGAGGTTTCAATTAGATGGAATTCTAACACCTATGAAAATATCATAGAACCTTATAAAGACCTAAATTAGGCTTATATATGCACATATAACACCCATTAAACTTATGATCAAGCCATACCTCATCATATTGAGTGTATTTCATGTTAGTGTCTATAGCTACAAATGTTTAGTCATCCCCATCATGGCAAATTTGGACTATTGAGACCACTTCAAGGCTTGTCATGGACCTTTACACATGCTTAATAAATTTTAAAACACTTGAAAAGATGAATAAAGAAGTAAAGGAAAAAACCATGATGTTTTATTGACATGATAAAACACTTAGACCTATTGTCCTTCACATGACAACTAGTGATCTATTTTGAACTACCTTGGTTGATCAATAGGTATGAGAAGAGTCAAGTATTATATGGACTAGGGTAATCAAGACTTAGGTTGAATCCTTTTTAGGATTGAGGGAAAAAAATAATCAAAATTATGATGACTCTAAATTCTTGACCTATATGTTGGTCAAGATGTCCCAAGATCTCTTTGCCTATCACTCATGCCTAGATGAAGACTCTTCACTGTACTACCAATTTGACTAGTACCTTGTATACCTTAAGGATTGAAAAAAATCAACAAGACACAAAATAATAAATAATAAATACACACATCAACAAGTAACTATACAAGTAAATAACTAAAAAATCATGTGTTGTATCACTTGGAGGAAGGAAACTAGCTACTATGTACAAGCGAGACTTGTGATATAATAATACTTGAGGAACATCACATTAATAGGGATAGAGAGTTCCTTACCACTCAATTTGTAAAATTGGAAAGCATTTATCTCTTTACATCTTGTAATGATATATGTCCCACTCTAAAGACTATTAAATTTTTAAGGCTTACCTAGATTGGCATGGTCCTCATCCCACTTAAGTATAATGCCACCTTATTATAAGGTCTTTGATGAGGCTATCTTGTTAAATGATATTTTGAATTGATCTTGGTTGGAACACATGGCATGCATAACATCATCCCTTATTTCTTCTAGTTCCCTAAACTAATTCATCCTTGCCTCCATAACATCACTCTCCATGAGTTCAAGATGGTGTGCAAGTTTCAAGTCTTTCAGCTCAAGTGAAATGGGTAGTCTTGCTTATTTTCCATAAACAAAAAGATATGGTGAGTGACCAGTAAAACTCTTGGGATTAATCATAGCTACCTACAAGGTATTATTTATCTTAGTTTACCACTCCATTTGGGTATCTTCCATTATTAATTTTATGATCCTAATCAAGTTCTTATTGGTGGAATCTGCTAGTTAGTTTCCTTGTGGATAGTAGTTATACTAAGAATTAAGGTATATACCATGATTAAGGTCTCACTCACTCACTCACATTTTTAATACTTAAGGCCAATAAATTTTATGATATGATGGTAGAGAGGAACCCAAACCTAGTTATTAGGTTGTCATATAAATTTAAAACCAAATTATTATTTGCCTAGTTAGTTAGTTAGATATGATATGATATGATGGTAGAGGGGTTGCCACTATTGAATAGGATTTAAAGGAAAGGAAAAATATTTGATTATCAGTGAACATTGTGCATATTGGTCACTTCCTAGCCCAATAGTGGGAGTCCCTAAATAAATTTGGCCAAAAATAACCTGCTCTTATGATCTTTGATGTTATGGTCTTGGCTACAAAGTTCCCTCCTATAGGTCCATCATGAAATTGTCCTAAAAGCTTGTTAATTTCAATAGTATCCACACACCTAAAAATCATGCCATCAAGTTATTTATGAAATATTAATACATAAATAAATATATAATGGATGTATTTTAATTTTAATTACCTCTTTATTGTCTTATTTATGTGTATAGGACATTCTCCCATTTGGAGGAACTTCACCATGTCTTAGGTCTAGATAAACTTAATAAATAAAGATATAATGGATGTATTTTAATTTTAATTACCTCTTTATTGTCTTATTTATGTGTATAGGACATTCTCCCATTTGGAGGAACTTCACCATGTCTTGGGTCTAGATGAACTTGTTGGTCATCTTGGACTACTAAAAACATTTATTTTTCTTCCTTCACATCTTATTCATGGTGTTCACATAATCCTTTACCCATGATAAACTTAATAACCTTCACCTCTATGTCATACTCCATACACTTAGTCACCCAACCAGCCCTCTTTTCAGTCAAACCTCTATTAATCATGAAATATTGTATCCTAGGGTGAACTACCATGACAAATATCTTGTTTTTAGACACCATATGTCTAAAATTATTAATTCCTCTAATGACTAAAATTACATGTTTTTAAACAAAAGTGTACCTCCCTTTATACACGTTCAACACTTGACTAAAGAAGGCTATGGGCTGCTCTAGGCCTTCACTATTTTTTTACATGAGCATAACATAAATAGTGTCACTTGTAGAGAAGGTAAACATGAAGTTTTTTTTTGTAAAATCAAGGATAATTAGGGTGGGATATTTGGAAATGGCCTACTTGATGTCCTTATAACTTCTCTAAACTTCCTTGGTCCATGAGAACTCCTTGTGTTTCTTGAGCATGTGAGTTAAAGTCTTTACCAATTCTATAATTTTGGGTATGAATATTTTGATGAAGTTGATTTTACAAAACAAATTTTATAACCCTTTATTATGTTTGGGCAATGATAATATGGAAAGGATTGCATCTATTCTTCTAGCTTCAATGTATAGACCATCTTTTGACGTAACATGTCCTCAAAGTTTTCCCTCATGGACTAAAAACATACATTTTTGGGGGTTCAAAGAGACCCAACACTACCTGCACCTATCAAACACCAACCTCAAATGTTTCAAGTATCCTTGGGATCCTTGGATAATATAGTGATGTAATCAAGGTATATGAGCACCATATCATTTACGATCCCCTGTAAGGCCACATACATTCCCATTTAGAAGGTGACCCCTGTACTGGTAAGTCTAAAGGGCATCTTATTGTATGCATAATTTCTCCACTTGATTGTGAAGTAAATTTTGTGTTGATGCTCCTCCCTCAATAATACCTTATTTTACCCTGAGTATCTATAAAGTAGGAAAAATTTTATGAACTTACAACTCTAAAGAATTTGATCCATAGATAGTAGAGGGTAGTGGTATCTTAGTGGCACCTTATTTAGATCCATGTAAGTCCACACAATTTTTTTATGGGGAAGATAATCTTGGATTCAATAAGCTTTGTCAACTCCATCCTCATGAGGATCTCAATCTTGGGGTTGATTGATCTTTGATTTTATCTCACAGGCTTAACACTTGCCTCCAAATCTATGGTATGATGAGCCAGAATAGGGTCAAACCCATTTATTTCATGATATTCCCAAGAAAAAACATCTATAAATTCTTGGAATAATGCTATGAAGGTTTCCTTCTCCTCTTTGGTGTTCACCTTTCCTAGTTTGAGTAGTTTGTCTTTGAATATGAAAAAAAATTCATAGTGCTCCTCCTTAGTGGATCTACTTACCTTATACTTCCTTAGTTGGTGATCATCATTGAATATGATTTATAATGTTACCAAGCCCTGAGGTAACTTATTTTTCCTTAATTAGACAATATAATCCCCATATTGATGCTGCAATCTACCATGAATCAAGTAGAATTTTTATTCTTACTGTAACAAAAAAGCAATTTGATTATAACTTTAAAAAATGTAAAATATCACCTCATTGTCATGAAATGAAGGCATACATACCACATTAATTTGATACTACCCTTTAATGTCCTTAACTCCACTTGGTATTTTATATTGTGCTCTAATGGTTACCAACTGGTTTACATGTTGATTGTCCTCTCTAGGAATGGAGAAAATGTCAAAATCTTAGAAGTCCTCTAAGAGGTCCCAAACATTTTGTTTATAGGCCTTTAAGATTGTATTCTTAAATTCACTTTGACCTCTCACCTAATACACCACTAACACACTATCTCTTATAGCTTGCATGAGCTTGATGCCTCTCTTCCTTACTCATTATATCACATAGATGAAGGATTCATATTATAATATATTATAAGTGAAACTAAATTGATATCTTAGGGCATAATATTAATTTTTATTGGAATGGGAGACAATCATAACACCTACCCCACTTCTATTATTGGATCTAGATCCATTAAAGAATAATTTCTATACCTCTTAATGATCTTGTCTTTTGCTAGTGAGACTTGGTATGGCATATCCTTATTCATGCATAAAATACACACCCAAAACTACCTCTTCAATGATTTTATATGGATCATAACCATGATTCTCTATTTCCCATTCATCAAGGAGGAAATATGATATTCCTTTAAGTGGTTTAATGGGATCTTGATCATTGGGGTGCTCATACTCATCTAGGATAGTAAAATTAGCATTTGATAGGTTAGACATGTAGGGTTTTAAGTGGAACCTAGAGATAGGTTCAGAACTTATGGTAACCTTTAACCCATACCTATTCATATAAAACATATAAGACCAAAAGAGAGATAACCCCCTATTTTAGTAGTGAAATCCTTAGACAATCAAAAGGAAAAGTAGGGAGAGAGTTAAACTACTATCACATACTTGGATATAGTGTAATTAGTTTAAGTATATAATGAGGTTTTAAGGTTTTAAAGACACCTATAGTCTTGGTAGGAGACCCATCTAATTGTAAAACTTATTTTGAATTATGTTCATACTTTATCCCCAATTTATCTACTATATACTCAGGCATGACATAAGTGTTATCCCAACTATCTATCATGAATTTATGAACTATGGAATCACATATGATGATTAAGATATATAATGGAGGTTTATTGAATAAATTATGTGATTTGGACTCATGAAGTTGACTATGATGGGCGAGGACTGCACTTACCTTTTATGCTTGTTTATCTAAGATATAGATTCTAGAGAGCTCTTCTTGAAGGAGATATTTATTACAAGAATAAGAAAAGTGTCCCACATAGGGATATTAACATGATATTTCTTTATATGATCCATAGTGCTAAGGTGAGGGATGGTTGCCTTAGATTGTAACTTAGGAGCAACATTACTACTTGAAGTTTGTGTAAATTGAGGTATGAAAGGAGATCTATGTTTCTACCCTTTCCCATCTTATATTTGTTGAGTTGATGGTGTCTTAGGATATACATATTTATTATTAGTCCCTTGAGGTGTTAAATAAGGTTAACAGGTTGCCTTTTCAAGTCCTAAACCATCACCAACTACTCTTATCTTATCCCTTGTATGGGTTGCAATTGAATTATCTACCTTGGCTACATTCTAACTTTGATTGGGTGATACTTATTAAAATGAGTGCTCACATTCTTGGAATTTAAAAAATGTAGTTTCATATGGTTCTTTAATTCCCCTTGTCACTTATTAACTTTTCATCTCAGCTTGAGTCATGAAGGGAGTGTCTCCATGTGGCATAGGAGGACATTCCTTGTGTTGTGTAGGAGGTTAATTATCATGTGTTATAAGAGCTAGACCTTATTTCATGAAATATTCTTGAAACACATCACCAATTATATCCATTTAAATATCATGTGGTTACCCCCATTTAGTAATCCATTAACCCTCTTGAGCATAATTATTCTGAGTTGGGACTAGATCTCTAGAACTACTAGTAAAATTAGGATTATAGTTGTTATAGGGTCTTGCTTGAGTGATATTCCCTTGAACCTTGTTGATTAGACTAAGAGGGAGGTATATTATACTGGTAGTGTTGATAGGGGGATTCATAGGGTGCTTGATAAGGTTTATGAGTTATAATTTTTTGCCTCTCCAAGGCCACCATCTTTTTTATTTGGGCCTTGAACCTCCCTTTAATCTTGCATAATCTGTCTACTTGATTCACATCTATCTAATCATGATTGGTTGAGGATGGTAAAGGAGAATTTGTAGGTAGAAGGGGTTAAATTTATAGGAATAAAGGGATGAGGGGTTTGAGGATGAGCTTACCTACTTGGATTAGACAATTTTATGCCCTTATGGCCACCTCATAAGCTTCTAGTAGAGTGTTTTACCCCATGGACTGTATCATGACTACCACATCAGAATTTAGAGATCTTAGGTAGTACAATAATTCATAATTTGGGGTGGGATTGATGACTATGGGAATCCTATCCTAGGTTTTTTGAAACTTATAGTTGAAATCTACCATTAATTCTCGGGGATCCCCTTTAATTATGGTGAGTTTCTCTACCAAAGAGAAAGGGTCACTCCTATCCTAAAAGTGGTTACACAAATTCTCCCCAAATTCATCTCCAGTATTGATGGATGAAATATTTAAACCCCTATACCACTAGAGTACCTTACCCTTCAAGGAAGTTGTTAATAGTCTCATAAACACATTCTATTGGGTCACGTTATGGATTAGGCATAAATTATCCATGTCTACAATATGTTCTATATGGGTAGTTTATTTATCTCTTATGAAATAGGGAAGGATTTTAAGAGCAATAGTAGGTATATCATCAAACTAATTGAGGTTTAAGGGGATACCACCATTGAAGGGCATAAAGGCTTAAAGTCTAAGCCTATCCATAAGAGGTGTAAGGTTTGTAGAAATGTTTAGTTGAGAAAAATTAGGAGAGTTATGGGCTTTAGGATTGGAATTAAACCTAAGATATCTCTTTCTTCTAGAAAAGTCTAAGGAAAACTCAAAAAATTCAATCTCCTTACCTTTTGAGGAAGATCTTGTGGACACCTTTTACATGTAACTTGACTAAAGGTCTACCATTAAAGTGCTTAAATCTCTTTGATATTTTCCAAGACTATAATTTTATTCTCCAACTCACTTGAATGATTGTCCCACTATGTGTTCTAAAACTATTAACACTCAAAGTTGTACCCATTGAATAAGATAGTTCAATTCTGTTCAAGATTGGGGTAACAATGGATTGGTCTAAAGGTTGTGGGTTACTTATAGGAAGATTGAAACAACCTACCTAGTTGTTCTTAGAAAAATCAATTGTTTTTTTTTTTAAAACTAATATTAAACGTTCATTCAACCACAGTTCCTAGAATACTTTAGCCAGTCATAAAATTAGCAAATTCAAGTAGTAACAGTTTCAACATTCCAATACTATAAGTAATGAGTAAAATGTAAGATACAAAAAAATTTACCATCATGCTAGGGACATTATCACAATACAAAATTCAATACTAGGTACTAGTACTAATTCAACAAGTCTCATGGATTGTTATGAAATCAAGTCTACCCTGACCTAACCTAAATATCTAGACCCAATGCCCCCAAAAAAACTTGGGTAGCCTACATATCCGCTCCTCAAAATCAAGGTCAAATGTAGTTATCCTTTCTAAATTCATGGTGTCATCCATGATATGTCACCATCATAGGGATTAACACTCTTTTCCACATAGGGAGCAAACTACTCATGACATAGATGAGTTTTTAAGGCTCTAGTCTAATCCCATAGCTAAGGGACAGACTCTAGCATAACATCTTGCTAATCTAGGATTGTGTGCTTACCCAAGCACTCTCATATATAAACCTATATATAATTAATGATGAAGGAATCCACATTCATATTTCCATATAAAATCACATGTTAGACATAGTTAAGTATACAAAATGAAGTGACACATCTAATACATAAAAGTCAAACCTATCATTCATTTATACTCACAATATTGTACACACACATACATGTTTTCCTACTAATTTTTATGAATATAATCCTCAATTAATAGCCAAAAAAATCATTAGAATAATAAATTTAGGTGAGAGTCCGACTATACAGTTATAGTATGTACCAGATGAGTATATACATCTAAGTTAAATTATCTTATGATATCCCATACTATCATAGTTCATGATCACTCTATCAAATAATTTAATAACCATAACTTATATATTATGTTATTTGTGTTTTATCACTTGACTCAACACCAATAATAATCATACACCGAACCATAATAATAATGCAAGTCAAGATTATACTATCTAAGTATATCATTCTGAGGAGAACCTAGTCTTTAGGTACACCTCAGGATGCACTATGTTATTATAGAAATTTTTAGTCACTTGCATAGTTAAATTTCCCATGAAATATATTTCATATGATATTTCATCCTTATAATATGCGAAAAACTTGATCCTATCAATAAGTTTGCATAATAATAATGTGCTAAAAAATACTATTTGCTTTCACTAGCATTTATAGTAGATATCATACTAATAAAAACCTATCAAGGTTAGTTTCTTATGCTCATTCTCTTTCCCTAAACTACCATACATATATGTGATGTCACCTACATACACATAATCAGGTTTAGATTTAGTTCTACCAAAAACTACTAAAGGTATAAATGTTTACTCAATAGTTTCCTCATACAAATGCATACAAGGAAAAGGTATAAATACTTTCCTTAATTATAAAGAGAAGACTTGATGGTCTTTAAAACCCTATCACTTACATCAAATATGTATAATCTAGGACTATTAATGTCCAACACCATTCTCGTGTCCTCCTATACTTCCACACTATGAATTTAACTACCTATAAAAAGGGTATCAAATTTTTTGTATACCACTAAGTAAATCCAAATATTAATATTATCTTTTTAGGTATAATATCTACATAAATATGGATTACCTATCCATAGAGTAATTATTATTTATTTCTTGATTTCAGAGTCCTTACGTAACCATACCATCTGAGTATATGTATTAATAGATTTTAACATCATGCATGCAATATCAAATATCAATAAATACTGCTTGACTATATCATACCAATCAAGTATCATAAAATTCAGTCTATAACTAATAGCTAAAATAAATTTTTAACATTTTTCATACTAAGTGAATTTATTTAAAAGAGCCTCTCATGCTAATCACTCATGACTGAATTTGTTTCTAAATATCATCAAATTTATGCAAGATTTAATAACAAACATCCTTGTTTGTACACAAAATCAAATATCTTCATCATCTTAAACTATTATGTCATAAATATAGATATACAATATAACTTAATAAATTCCCCTAATAATTTGGGTTAAGCTCAGATATCAATGCATTATACAAAAATATAAACATGTATATAACTTATCATAAATGTGTGTGTGTGTGTGTGTGTGTGTGTGTGTGTGTGTGTGTAAATGCATATAAATTATTTCTAATTTATTTACTCATCTAGTTCAACCCTTAGAAAGCTTTTAATATAAATATTATATTTCACTCAATCTAGGTTCTTTGTTAGCTAGCCCATATAGATGTTGTCACTAAGCAATAATTTTCATAATACTTTTTTATATACCCTATTTGGTTTTTTAGATACTTTTAATATCTATCATTTCACATATTATCCACAAATATTAAGAGATAAAGTAAAATTTCATATCAAAACATATTTTTAAGGGATTTTCAACATGATGGTAGTCAATTTTATGCATTCAAAACTTTTATTGTGGAAGTGGGCTCTGATATCAAATACTCTAAACTTAAACACTGAACATCTAAACATGTGATCTTATTACTTGTTTATGCTTCTAATTACCTCATAGGTTCTCTTCAATGTTGATGAACACTTCTCATTTTATGATTTAAATAATCCAAGGCATGCATTGTAGTTTATGACAATTCTCTGATGTCTGTGGTAGAATAGAAGTAGAGTAGGGGAACTGTCCACATATTTATTTAATTTGGTGGTTGGGATGTTCTTCACCTTAGTATATTGTGCTCTAATTAGCTCAAAATCTACTATAGACTTCATCAAACAATCCTCTTCTTGACCTTCCAATGTGTTAAATTCTTTGTCACTATTGTATTTACATTCCTTAATGTATTAGGCCTCTGTAAACTACTTCCATGATGTAATGATGATATCAAAAAACTTTTGATTATCTTTTATAGGCTCTCCGTGGTTGTCCTTGATGTTCTAGATGAAGGTACTAACCCTTTGCTTGAACTTTTCATCATCCATCAGGCTTGTGGCATTGGTCTTAGAAGGGTTTACTAATAGTGCCTTTAAGAGCTTCTCCATCCTTGCTATCAAACCTTTTTCCTCCTCCATGAATCTATTGAAACTGTCACACCAATTACTTAGGTCTGATATATTATCTTCAATGACTCTTAGGATGGCATGAAAATGCTTCAACTTGATGATCTTAATTCATTGGACCTACTTGGTGTTATGGAAATTAATCAATTTAGTTTCCTGATCTCTAGAGTTTTACCACTAAATGATAAAATATTGTGCTTTCCCATTTTAATGGGTCAAGGTATTTGATCTAAGCTTTAGGGACTTCAACCCTTCAAATGTCTCAAAGAAGGACTTATTTAGTAACCTCATTATATCCTTAGGGACTAAAAATGTAACATGTGCTTCCAAGTCTTTCTTCTCATTTTCTAAATTGGTGATCCTCTATTGAATCCCCTAGATTCCAACCAAGGTCATTGCTAATTGGGCCACCAAAAAAATTACCACATCTTATTAATGGATAGGATTTTCCCCTTCTACCTACCCTTATATAAGAGTTAGGCCTAAAAGAGGTTCCACCTTTTGAAAGGTGAACTCTTCAGTGCCAAAGTTAGTTTTTTAGGTTGTCACCCTTTCAAACCCTACTATATCCAGATTATACATGATAATGACTATTGATTTAGAGGGTTTGGGTGTATCTAGCATATCAATTCTAATTATACTTGATATTATTAGATCTTTTATTTTATCACCACTTTATTTGGCTTCTTTAACAATTCTTCTTTCTTCTTGCTCCTTCATGAGCTCCATTTGACATTGTCAAGGGGATGTCCACCTATAAAGTAGGTAATTGCTAGTGAGTGTGATTAGGAAAGGACCTTTTAAAGTTTCCCATATATAAAATAGTTAGGAATAATAGGTCCATGTATGGGGAACTCATCACTAAACAAATTTACTTCACTAGTGGGATGGGTCCATGTCACCTTTAGTCTTTTGGAAGACCTAGGGACAAGAGCCAACTCAAATTTCCTCTTCTTTTGTGTGATGGGGACCAATTATAATGCCACTTATTTTCCCTTCTGTTCCTCACTTATTTTATTTCCTTCAATTTGTGCCACCTTATATATGGCTCCCTCATCTTCTTGATCAGACCCATAGGTCTCTGTAAGTTCCTTAAAGAATTCATCCACCATTTGATATGGTTCTATGGCAATCATATAAAAGTGTTCCTCTAGAGAAGATGGTTTTTTTAGATGGGATGATGATGAAGGGCCTTCTACTAGCCATTCTTCTAATTTCTTCTCACCAAGTCCATGAAGATGGAGTTATTTCTATTGTGGCTAACTTGTAGGTGCATTAGAAGTGGAAGGCAATATATGAACTATAATGGGTTCATTTTCCATCCCTCCCTAGCTAGTTTTTCCTCTCTTTGTAGTCTATGTTTAATATTGAAACCATGTTGCTTGCACCTAAGAAGGACCTCCTCAAAGTCTATAGATTTAGTGTAAAAATGGTCATATGGACCAACCCCATGCTCATAGGTTACTTTGGTTAGTTGGTTTGATTGCAAATGAGGGATAACTTTGTTATTGGGGTCCCATTCCTTTAGTTCATCCTTTTGAAAGTAGAAGGCATCCCTATGTCTGGACATGATGTCTAATTATTTCCAACCCCAGATCAAAGTTATCCTAATCAAGAATGGGAAGGGATGTAAAATTCCCTTCATATTCTCCCTATAAACATTATAAACTTCTTATAAGATTTAGTGATCAATTTCTTACTTAGCTAACTTGAGGGAGACATAGACAAGCAACCTAAATGGTTAGGTCATGGTCTCTTTTAGTATGACAATGGTGCAGTTTGGATAATACCAAATATCTCCCATGAATTCAACATACTTCTTGACAAGAGGGTACATCCTGGGTATGGGGTTCCCTATGATATTCTTGACTAAAGTAGGGTATATGCAATCACAAATGAACTATGTATGCACTATATACTTGAAGATGTGCAAATTTACATAGTGATAGGAAATGGTAATTTTTCTATGGGAGGACCAATTCTTGTCACTAATAATATGAGTGGACGTCATTAATAATTCCAATATGTAGGACATCATGGTGAATTATTGGATTGTCCTTTCTTAATGACATGGAATTGTCTCCCTAAGTGGATGATAATTAGCTCTCCAATAGGTGGAGTTAGCTTCTCTTCCACCATGAAATATATGTAGGAAACCCATCTAAGGTTGACATAGGTCATAGCGGTTTCCCTTGAAGATCTTCACAATAAGGTCATAATGATCCTAATGCCTTCTCTAAATTGAATGAAAAGGATTTTACCATCATGGTTCCTAGCTATATGAGTTCCTTGGATTAATCATGGTCTCATGATAACGTCTAGATTATGTTGGGTAGTCCATTATTTGATGGAGGGGAGGTCTATTTGAGCTCTAGGGAACTTTTAGTAGCTTTTAAAATCTATTGAGGTAATATATGCAATTCTATTTGACCCTCCTTCTTTGATGATCTAGTCATTATCTATTTTACAATTAACAAACAGGGGTGCAAAGATGTTAATGCAATGTAATACCTTAGGTTTAATAGTAGCTTGATGAAGACCTATCATTTGAATTTCAAATAGGTCCTTGAAATTTCTCTTGGTGACTACCACCCTTTTCTCACTAGATGATAGAGGTTGTAATTCCTTAATTGTGAAGAAAATCTTGGACCAATTCTTTATGCCATTAGCTAATGCTCTTGTGTCTAATTCAATATCTCCAAGTCATCTCCCTTCATGGTATATAGATAGATACATGTATTTCTCTTCTTTCTATTATTTCCTTTCCACTACCATGATCTCAATTTCCTTGGAATATCATTGGTCTTGATGCACAAGATGACACATTGAGCTTGCTTAATGCAGTTATTTCCTTAGCAATCAAATTTTGAGGCTTTAAGTCAAGGTATAGGGCTTTAATCTAGTCTGGTAGTGTTTATGAGTCTTTAATGGTGAAGGTGATGGATTTCATAAATGTATTCATGTCTTATATCTTATGGATTGCACCACTTATGTAAATATTATCTTTTTAGGCATGCCAAATCTTAGGATTGTCCTTTAGTGCTTACATGATGTTTATGTGGACCTCTTTAAGCTTTTTATTATGACACTCCCATGGGAATCCCTTTGAAAAATAGCCTTTTGGATTTTAAATAAAGCCTTTTATGTCACTCTATTAGATTAGGATTCTAAGAATAATTTGAGCCTTTTATTAAGATCTAGGGGTCTTTTCTAATTGGTCACTCAAATCCTAGATGACCTAGTTATTCCAAGTAACACATTCTATCTTCCTTGGGAAATGACTAGATGCAATTCATCCATGTGCCAAGCTATCAGCTCTAGGATCCTTGGTTTAAAATTCCACCTTCACTTCATGCTATTAGATCAAGATCACTAATGGAGAGATAACCATTGATCATGATCCATGAGGTCAAAGTTGGTTGATTGAGAGGTCAATTATGGTTAAATTTGATGGTCTCACTAATGTCAAAGATGCCCTAAAAATGTCAAATGATGAGAGACTAAATATACAATATAATCTCATGAGGTTTCTTTGGCCAAATGATAGTGTGCCATGCATCATGTTCCTAGTGCTCTCGGGACTTCATGTTTGATGAGTTCCATTGGATCAGGCTAGGTGATGAATGTGAACCATTGATCATGATTTGAGAGGTCTTATTCAATTGTCCTAGCTTTAAGGGCTCTTTGATCTTGCACTATTGGATCAAGGTTGTTAGGTGAACATGAGTAGTTAGATCTTATAAGATTCATGAACATTAATTTAGTTCATGATGCACATAGGATTAAGCTAAGGGATTAACCTTAGATTAATAGTATTAAAAAAACACTATGATTTAAGTTCTAATGTGATAAGCCTAAGGTTTAAACATTTATAAGGTCCCCTTTTAGACTAAGGATAAAATTTGGATGAGGTTTATTTTTAAGGCCTTGCTAACATTAAAGGCATCCTTGTGAATGTCAAATGATAAGAGTGAGGTCATCAAAATGTATGCCATATAAACTTTTATAGTGAGTAAGGTTTAGTGCATAATTCATCCTAGGATGATCTCATGCCGATGGATCAAGACTTTGGAGAAGTGAGGACTATTAGATTTGCATCCAAGTTAAAACATCAAATTAGAGCATGATATGTGTAGTGATTTAGACTAAATTTTAGGATCCTTGAGGCATCGTCTATGTTGAAAAAATACCAAGACATTTTTAGGATTAAAACTTAGGATAAAAATTGATAAGGCCTTAGTTTATGATGAAAGGGTCTTATGGACATAACATTTAATGAGGTTAAGAGGGATTTAAAATGGGGAAGGAGCATAAAAGGGTACTTAAGTATAATTCTATGTCAAGGTTTAGGCATGTTTGAAAACATAACTTAGCCTTAAAGTAAAATTAAACTTATGGTCTTTTTAAAAGGACCAATTCCCACTAAATTTTCTCCTACAAAAAATTGAATTTGAACCCTTAGGATTTTTGCTCAAGAACCCTACCTTCCTCTATGAAACATACACTTAGCCATCCAAGGGTAATCATTAGTAGGGTTAGCTTAGAAATCATAATTAAAAACATATGGACATATCCCTTTTCAAGTGGATGATCTTCAAATTCTAAAAATAATAACCTCATGAAAACCAGACTAGGATACAAATGTTTTGAAACATTTACAAGGGTCTCTATTTTGTAAAGTAGAAAAAAATGGGGTATGTTGGTCCCAAAAATAATGGTGACTTACAAGGGAAATATAACAATATGTTATAACCTAGAAACTCTAGTTTAAACCAGCACAAAATTAATTTATCTCATTTGATCCACATATCATTACTTAGGTCTATTCAATGTTGAAACAAGCTTCAAATGTGTAGAATTGAAATCCTCATGTCAGAGCCTAAACATTCTATGTGTGTGATTTGATTCCACTTACTAATTGTCATGATACTTCAGGGAACAACATCTAGGTTCATATCCTCTTGACCATTCCATCTGACTTTGAGCATATTTAGATATTATTTTAGGAATAATTTCTCTTAGTTTAGGGGAGGCTTAAGCATTGCTCTACTACCGGCTAGGCATCTATAACCTCAATAAATATACCTTTGGCTTCAATCATGGCCTTGTTTCACTACCATCCAAATTTCCATAGCCTCCATGGAGGTTGACTGAATCACCTTTGACTTTGCATCTTTTTATTTAGAATTAAGTCCCTTTTTTGTCTTTTTGCTTTTTAACAAAGGTTGGGAGCAAGAATAGCTAGGTTTAAGGATTTGGTCAAATGTTTTGGACTTAAGATAATCATATTTATTCAAAACATTAATCTTAGACAAAGATGTGTTTTAAGTTCAAGCATGTATATGCCTTAAGTTTTGAACTCTCCTTCAACATACATGATTCTTTTTACAATAGAGCTTTGGTCTTAGGTAATGTTTTGGGTTATTGGGGGGGTAACTAAATTATATGTGAGTCTTTTGAAATTATAATATTGTAAAATATTTCTATATTATATCCATAGGTCCTCTTGTGTAGGATTCATGTCCTCACTTGTAATAATTTATTAAAACAAAGGAGCATAACCAACCAGAAGGAAAAAATGCAAAACAAATAGATAACAAGAAACAAAAAAATAAAAGAATATATATATATATATATATATATATATATATATATATATATATATATATATATATAAGTCAAGCAAGCAAATAAATAAATAAATGAAACTAACTAGCCTATCTAATCTAGCTCTAATTAATCTTACAGATGTTATTCCATGAAGGCCCCTAGTGGAACAATATCAAAGTAATGTTTGAAGTATTTCCCATTTGTGGGCAATGAAAATTCTATTCCTCGAAGGTCTTTCATCTTGAAAGTGTTGTTTCCCATGTTCTCTAAAATTTGGTATGGGTTAATCCATAATGGTGCATACCATTCTTTCCCTTAGGTTCTAATGACTTGTCCCAAAGGAGGACTAGGTCTCCCTGTCTGAATACCTTCACCTTGGACCTTTTGTCAAACCATATTTTCATAGTTTCTTGATGCGTAATAAAGTCTTCAAATGCCTTTTCTCTAGAATTTTCCATCTGAATGATGTCTAATAGCCTAGAATTAATAATCTTTTGGATTTCCTCCATGTATTCTTGCATGAATGTGAACATAGGAAATTTAAGGGTAATGGGGAATACAGGTTCCTAATCATATACCAACACAAATGGTGAAGATTTGAGTACGTGCTTGATCATTATTCTATCAGCCCATAATGCATACTTAAGGAGCTTATGCCATGTTTTAGGCTTGTCTACAATAGACTATTTTATGGCTTTCATAAGATTCTTGTTGGTAGATTCAGAAACACCATTTCCTTGAGATAATAATTAGAGGAAAAATTCAAACATATGCCATTATCATAAGCCCATTCAGTCATTTCAATGGATATAAATGCAGATCCATTATCACAAACTAAGGAAACTAGGGTTTCAAATTTGATGCAAATATTTTCTTCTATAAATTTGATCACTTCATCTATCCTACATTATTTGGTGGCTATAGATTAAGTCCACATTGTGATATAATATGTAGTATTTAGTACATACTTATGACCTTCAGAGGAATTGGGATTAATAAATCCTAGAAAGTCTAATCCCTATTATGCAAAAGGTTTGTCTACCATCATAGGTTATAAAGGTATGGCTTTCTTTAGATCTTTTATTACTAGTGAGCATCCTTGAAAATGGTAGGCCAATAGTATCCATCCTTGATAATCTTGTGGGCTATGGTTTTCATGTCCACTACTAAATTTTATTGAAAAGTAGACATGATTTTAGAAGCCTCTTATTTAGACACACACCTTAAGTAGATCCCTTCAAAGTTCTTCCTATAAAGGACTCCATATTTGATGAGGTAATGGGATTATTTGAGCCTTAATGCTCTCCTTTGTTCTCTAGTGAGTATTGGGGGAAAACTACCTCTAATGAAAAGATGTATTAAAGAGTCATACCATTCATTAGGCTAGAAGTTTTGTTGATCCACCTGCATGACATGAAGTTTGGGATTAGGATTGATAATCATCTGGACTAGGCCCTATCACTTCACCAATTTGGAAATCTTCATCTCTATATTATACTCTTTTAGGATTGCAATCCACTTTCCTCTTCTTTCTAAAATCTCATTATAACTTAACATAAGGTTTTTGGTTGGGTCTGTTAAGATGGTATGCACCTTATTTCTAAGGATGTAATACTTGAATTTTTTCACTGCCTTCACCAGTGCATAAGCTTACTTATCAATCAAGGAATAGTTTACCTCTACATTTTTGAAATTGGTACTTATGAAGGCTATAGGGTGGTCATTTCCATCCACCTTTTAAGTTAGGACTACAACCATGGTGTGGTCAGAAGCAAATGAATACAATTAAAATTCCTTTGAGAAGTTAAGACTTATCAAGATTGGGGCTTGAATAATTGCCTTTTGGATGTTAACAAAATCTTTCTTGGATTGTTCATCCCAAGAAATTTTAGTATCTTTCTTAATTATACCATTCATAGGTTTGATAATTTTAGCAAAGCCTCGGATGAACTTCCTCACAAAGTTAATTTTACCAAAGAATGACTTTAATTTCTTTCAACTATTAGCTAGCTCAATCTTAGAAATGACTTCCACTAAAGATATATTAAAATCCCTTCTTTGATGATGAAATACCCCAATAATTTCCCTTTAGTGACATAGAAGATGTTTTTTTTGGGATTATGATATATACCATACTTCTTGCACCTTTCAAACACTTGCTTTAAGTGCATGAAATGGTCCTCTCTAATACTAGATAACACTGTTAGATCATCCATATATATGATGATGCATTTGCCCAATAGACCTTTGAAAATTAGTTCCTACATTAATCAATCTAAATGGAGTTATTTTGTAATCATATGTTCCCCACTTGGTAGTGAAATTTGTCTTCATCCTATCAACCTGAGTAACAAGCACTTAGTTGTATATAGAAAAACCATCCAAAAAGGACATCATGATTGATCCTAAAATAACCTAGATGACTTGGTCAAAATAAGGTAGGGGTAATTTTCCTTTTTAGATTCTCTATTTATATTTCTAAAGTCTATGCACAATATTATTTCCCCATTCTTCTTTATAACTAGGACTAGGTTGGCAACCCAAGTGGAGTGCCTAATAGGAAACACAATATTTGCATCCAATAGCTTCTTGACCTTAAAGATCATTTTTATAAGATAGGATTGAATGACCTTTGTTTATGTTTAAAGAGTTTTCAATTCTCCTTGAGAAGTATAGTATGAGTAATAACCCTTGGATCAAATATTTCTATATATTCATAAGACGAAGAAATTACATCTTTATACTTTGTAAGTAGCTCCTTAGCCTTTCTATTTTCCATTTCAGTGTAAGCCTTTCCTATGTTTACTTACTAGGGTTGATAATTTGAGCTGAGATCTACTAAATGATAGTCTTTACCATTTACCTTAGGCACCTTAGGTGTTTAAATAATCTTGTCATGATCAAATAACCTTTTTAATGAGATCATCCCTTTGGGTATCTTATTGTCATTCAATTCGATAATTTTACCATTAAGCTCCATTTCAAAATAACTTTCATTAGCTTCATCAATGATGTGAGCTTCAAAGGCCCCAAAATTGGTAAATAAATCTATAATTTATTGATCATAATTTAAGACTTGAAAATGATTCACTTTATCTAGGACTGAGGGGCATGTCACTAGCTCAATATTGAGGTTAGGGGAATCATGATTGGGCATGAGGCTAGTTGAAATAGAGGCTAGCTCATCAATAGTTTTGTTTTCTTCCCTGGGGATATACATGATGTTGAAAGCATCAAAAGACTCCATTAAGTGCCAAAATTTCAACTTGTACATCTTATGGTAAGATATTTTGTATTGGTACCTACTCCTTATTTAATTGATTACTAGTTTAGAATCCTCATAAAAAATAAGTTCACTAGATTTATGCTTAATAGCAAGTTTTAATCTTAAAATCAAAGCTTCATACTCAACCAATTTGTTAGTGCATGGTAATTATAACTTATAGGATGAATTATATTTATTTTCTATAGGGTCTATCAGTATAATACCAACCCCTAATCCTAATTTGCACTTGGAACCATCAACATACAAATTGTATAGGCCAAGTATAGGAGGGTTTTATATTATCTTAAGTGAAAACTCCTAGATTAGAGTCAAGGAAGTTTAAATTTTCATTAACAACATTGTATTAGGTTATAATGTGCCTCATCCTTGGTTCTCTTTCTAACCTTATTTGATTTGGCACACCTTTACAAGGCAAATATAAGTGGGAGAAGTTAGTAGACTTGTATCCATTCAAGGCCTTAGTCCATTCTCTACTCAAGAGCAATCCATAAGCACTAGGAATATCCACCACTTTTATGTCAATGAAATTTTTAACCCTTAGTTCATTAGCAAACTATATATGTACATTCAATAACTCCCTAATGACTTTGAATCTTGACTTGTCTAATTATGTGACCACTTTATCTTACTTGATTGGGGTCAACCCAAGTTGATCACATATCCTAGCAGGCATGATGTTGGTTGAGGCTCCAGAATATAAAAGGTAATTATGGACATTCTTTCCAAATATCCTAACTATAAGAAAGAAGGGTGGGGACTTTGATTTAGTTACTTGCATAGTCACATTTTCACTATCACTCTTGGGAGGCTTCCCAAGTTTCTTGGACAACGATTCTAAGAGTAAATCTCTTTGTTGTATAATCTAGGTTAGCTCATGTGGAGTAATATTGGCTTTGATCTTTTTCATATCTTCCATAATGTTATAACTAATTTTGCATGAAGGTTCAATAGTATATTTGAAATAACTACCCTTAGGTAGTTTAAAATCATTCCTTGATGTAGTGTCTAGAGGAGTCCTATAATTGTTAAGGGGGTTGAAGTAGTTAATGGTTGCTTTTGTTCTCTATTTCTCAGAGGGTATGTCTTCAAGAATTGCTAGACTACTTGAATCTCTTCAAGGATATTCTTAGGCTCATTATCATCTTAGAAAGGGAATTGAAATGTCTCTACCATGTGCATTTGGTCAGATGGTTGGGATCCAGAAGGACTTGTAGTAGTATCTCTATTTGGGACTACCTCAAATATGTTAATTTCTTCTTAAAAAGCTTCAAAGTCTTTACAAAACTCAATGTAATCAATCTCACCATGTTTAGAGGTAGAATTCACCCTAAAATAGTCTAGAAAGGCAATATCAGTGAGATTAATATCCATGGTCTTCTTGCTAGATGAAGGCTCATTGGCATTATTATTGTAGAAACTATCATTTTAAAATCTATTTTTAGGCCTATTAAACTTTTGGAAGGTGAAGTTCCTCCCAGATTTGTCATTAGCAATGCCAACTTGCTTTTGTAATTACAAGAAATTTGTGTTAAGTTTCAAGACCATCTTTATTATATATTCATTTGCATTATTTGGGGTTTCAAAATTTTAGACTTGGTTATTATTAATTCCATTGATTGGTACTAAATCCTTTTGGTCATTGGTGTGAAATCCATTAGTATCTTAATGACTCAAGAAACTTACGTTTTGATTAGAAGTAACATGGTTAGTAGGTAATACATTTAGAGTAGGGAACTATATTGTTGGGGAAAAGGTTTAATGCATACATATGAGGATTAACATTTGGGATAGAATAAGCCATATTTCCTTGAGTCAGCATTTGGTCACTAATAACCACTGCTTTAGAATAAGCTTGAGCCAATGTGTTAATAGCTAGGAAATCTCTTTTTGGAAACATAGAAGTCATGGGTTCTAATGCATCTTTGTAAACTTCCAGAACTAAAGCCTCATTAGGTTTGTATGGATCCATGGTTTGACTAAACATATTTTAGAACCTATCATTTAAAGATCTAATGGGATAATTTTCATCTCTCTTAATGGTTTTAAATTGGTGATAAATGACATAGGGGCTTACGATCTTCCCAAATTGATCAATAGTGTCAAAACTATTCCATGGGGTAATACAATTGTTAGGTAAATTAAGGAACCATTCATGTGCAACATATTTGAATGTAAAAGGAAATAATCTATAAGCTACATCTTCATGGATGACATTTAATAACCTTAAGGTAGCCTTGAAATACTTAACATGTTCTTCAATAGTTGTAACACTAGTTGGACTAAATATTGGCAAGTACTTTATAGGATTACGAGGCAAGTCATGAACTATACTTGGTATGTTGATGGGGGAACTTCCAATCCATGCCATATTGAGATGAAAATTTAATGCAATAACCCTTTGTAAGGGTTAAGATGGTAGAGACTTGAAACACATATGTCTTCCTCTATCTTTCCTAGTTATTTTATGGGTCTCTAGCTAGAACAAGGGTTTTCTTGTCTTTGAATGTGATCTAGTTTTGATCCTTGGTAATTCTATCTTGAAGATCAAGGATCCTATTTAAAATATGGTGTAACAAGTTAGGATTCATAAATAACTATAATCAACCTACACACTAAGCCTATTTTGTTGAATATTTGCTCATAAAGGGATAAAGGATACTGATCTTTGACTAAGTAAGATCAAATATATGTTTAATTATGCAAATATGGCCATTATTTACAACTTGTGAGTCAAATAAAATCATGATTCACCAAGAATTATTAATCTTCAACCAAAATAAATAATTCCAATTTCAAATGCTATGAATTCTTAAATCTTGAAGCTATCTTTACCATAATTTAGCTATTTCCTTGTAGAGAACTAAGATATTTGCCTAAAAAAGTGCAAAGATAGGTGAGAAACCACCTCGATCAAGGATATTTGCACTTAGAGTGAAGAATCACTCATAAGGTTTAAGCATCCTTTAAATTTAATGTAGGAATTATCTCAACTGATCAAGTGTGCTTTCCTTCTAACACCAATGGGAAATTATTGTTGATGCTTCTAATTACCTCATATATGATCTTCAATGGTGATAAACACTTCTCATTTTAGTATCCAAATAATCTAAGGCATGAGTTGTAATTTGTGATAATTTTATGATGTTTGTGGTGGAATAGAATTAGAGTATGGGAGCTATCCAAAATACTTATTTAACTTGGTGGTTGGAAGCCACCAGGGTCCAAATCTTTGTGATAATTCAAGCCAACAAGTTAAAATATATGGATATTAATAATGATCTTTAAACTAGGTGAGTTTTGATAAAGAAAATAGAAAAAGGGTAAGCAAAAAAGAGAATATGATTACAAATTCCCCTCTCAAATATTATGACAAAGTTATAATTAATTTGAATATACACAAACCAATTTGTGGTGTAAAATAGTATAAACTCATATTGCATCATAAACCAAGAAAATTTCAAAGGAGATATATAAACCCCAAGTAAGAACCATGTTTACTCTAAAAGTTTGCTACTATAGCTTGAATAACATATGCACATCAAAATATAGAGAAAATAAAATGAAGTATACCTAAGATCTTTTTAGTTAATCTATCACTAGCACAAATTAACAACCCTATGATTAAAATTCAAAGAACCATTCAAATTCAAGATAATAACATGAAATTGAGAGACAACATTGACTTTTAATAAACTATTCAGATAATATTTTTGGAATTCCTTAGTTGTATCAGATTGTCTTTTGTATACAAATTGCTCGAAGTCTCTCTCTCTAAAAAATGGTAAACTTTTCCTATGTATTAGAAACATGGGTGGTGTACCAATTATATTTTCAAAATATTGATGGTATGATAAGGATAGTTATCCTTAATATAAATATTACAATGCAAAACACTTTTTACACCAATTTTAACAAAAGGACTAATATATGCTAACAAACTAGCATATATATTACAAAATAATATTATTTTATGTTACATTAGTGGGTCCTTTAAGTTATTTATTGAGGATGTTCTTCACCTTAGTATATTTTCCTTTGATTAGCTCAAAATCTACTACAGGGTTCATAAAACAATCCTCTTCTTGACCTGCCAATGTGTTAAATTCTTTGTCACTCTTGTCTTTAGGTTCTTAAATGTATTAGGCCTCTACATTTCTAATTCATTAATGTAATTATGATATCAAGGACCTTTTGACTGTATTTGATAGGCTAGCCTTGGTTATCCTTGATGTTCTAAATGAAGGTACCGACCCTTTGCTTAAACTCTTCATCATCCATTAGGCCCATGGCATTGGTCTTAGATGGGTTTACCAATAGTGCCTTTAAGAGCTTCTCCATCCTTGTTGTCAAGACTTTGTCCTCCTTCATGAAGTTATTGACATTGTCACACTAGTTGATTAGGTATGATATATTATCCTCAATGACTCCTAGGAGGGCATACAAATGCTTCAACTTGATGATCTTGATGCCTTAGACCTGATTAGTGTTATGGACATTAATAAATTTATTTTCTTGATCTCTAGAGTAATATCACTGAATGATTAAATCTTATGCTTTCCCAATTTTATGGTTCAAGTCATTTGATTTAAACTTCAGGGCCTTTAACCCTTCAAATGTGTCAAAGAAGGACTTATTCAGTAGCCTCATTATATCCTTAGGGATTGAAAATGTGATATGTGCTTCCAAGTCTTTCTTCCCCTTTTCTAGATTGGTGATCCTCTATTACATCCCCTAGATTCCAACCAAGGTCATTGATGATTGGGCTACCACAAAAATTTCCACATCCTCTTGATGGATTGGATGCTCCCCTACTACTCACCCTTGTATAGGATTTAGGCCTATAAAAGGTTCCACCTTTTAAAATCTTAGTACCGATGGTAGTTTTCTTGGTTTTCACCCTTTCAAACCCTATTGTATTTGGATTATACATGATAGTGGTTACTGGTTCAGAGGCTTTGGTTGTCTCTAGGGTTTGAATCCTAGTTCCACTCGATGCTCCTAGGTCTTTTATTTTATTACCACTTTCTTTGGATACTTGATCAATTTTACTTTCTTATTTCATCCTCATGAGCCCCTTGATTTAGGGTTTAACATTGTCAAGGGGATCTCCACCTATAGAGATGGTAATTACTAGTGAGTGTGATTGGGAAGGGACCTTTTGGAGTTTCCCATATATGAACTAGTCAAGAATGGTAGGTCCATGTATGGGTAACACATTACTAAACAAATTTACTTCACTAGTGGGATGGGTCCATGTCACATTTGGTCTTTTATAGGATCTAGGGACAAGGGCTAACTCAATTTCCCTCTTCTTTTATGTGATAGGGACCAATTCCAATGCCACTTCTTTTCCCTTCTCTTCCTTACCTTTTTGAGGTCTTTCAATTTGTTCTACCTCAGCTATGGCTCCCTCATCTTCTTGATTAGACCTAGAGGTCTCTATAAATTCCTTGAAGAATTCATCCACCATCTCATATGGTTCTAGGGCAACCATATCAAAATGTTTAAATGGAGAAGATGCTTTTAGAGGCTAGGATGATGATGAAGGACCTTCTTCTAGTTTCTTCTCACCTAGTCCTTAAATTTGGAGTGTTTTCTATTGTGGTTGACTTAGAGGTGAATTAGAAGTGGAAGGCAATAGATGATACTACAATGGTTTTATTTTCCATCTCTTCCTAATTGGTTTTTATTCTCTTTGCATTTTTTGTTCAAGCTTGAAACCATACTGCCTGCACCTAGCTAGGACCTCCTCAAAGTCTACAACTTTGGTGTGAAAATGGTCATATGGACCAACCCCATGCTAATAGGTTACTTTAGTTAGTTTATTCTATTTGAAATGAGGAACAAACTTATCATTGGGGTCCTCTTCCTTTAGGTCATCCTTCTTAAAGAAGAAGGCATCCCTATGTCTAGAAATGATGTCCAATTATTTTTATTCTTAGATCAATGTTCTCCCAATCAAGAATGGGAAGGGATGTAGAATTCCCTTCTTCTTCTCCCTATAAACATTATCAATTACCTAGAATATTTGGTGAGCAATTTCTTGCTCAACCAACTTGAGGGGGACATAGACAGGTAACCTAAATGGTTGGGTCATGATCCCTTCTATTCTGATAATGATACGGTCTAGATAGTATCAAATATATCCCATAAGTTCAACATAATTCTTGATAATATGGTGCATCATAGGCATGGGGTTCCCTATGATATTTTTGACCAAATTAGGGTATATACAATCACACATGAATTACATATGGACTCTATACTTGAAGATGTACAACTTTGCATAATGATGGGAAATGGTAATTTTACTATGGGAGGACAAATTCTTGACACCAAGAATATGAAGGTATTACATTAATTAGTCTAACAAATAGGATATCATGGTGAATTATTAGATTGTCCTTTTCTTAATGCCATAAAATTGTCTCCCCAAGTAGATGCTAATTAACTCTCTAATAGGTGGAGTTAGATTCTCTTCCACCATGAAATATATGTAGGAAACCCATCTAGGGTTCACATAGGTCATATTGGCTTCCCATAAAACTCTATACAATAGGGTCATAATGATCCTAATCCATTCTCTAAATTGAATGATAAGGATTTTACCATCATGGTTCTTGGCTACATGAGTTATTTAAATTAACCATAATCTTAGGATAACATCTTGATTATGATATGTATTCCATTATTTGTTGGAGGGGAGGTCTATGTGAGCTCTAGGGATCTTATAATAGCCTTCAAAATCTACTTGGAAAATATAGGCAATTATATTTGATCCTCTTTCTTTGATTATCTAGTCATTGTCTATTCTACAATCAATAAAGAGGGGTGAAAAGATGTCAATACATTCTAATACTTTGGGTTTAGTAATAGCTTGATGAAGACATATAATTTGAATTAAAACTAGGTCCTTAAAATTTCTCTTGGTGACTACCACCCTTTGGTCATTGGATGATAGAGGTTGTAGTTCCTCAGTTGTGAAGAAAAACTTAGACTAATTCTTCATGCCATTGGCCAATGCTCCTATGTCTAATTTAGTGTCTCCAAAGCATCTCCCTTCATAGTCTATAGATAGATACATGTCTATCTCTTATTTCTATTATTTCCTTGCCACTACCATGATCTCAATTACCTTGGAATACAACTAGTCTTGATGCTCAGGATGAAACTTTGAGCTTGCTTAATGTATTTATGTCCTTAATAGTCAAGTTTTGAGGCTTTAAGCCAGGGTTTAAGGATTTGAGCTGCTCTGGTAGGGTTTATAAGGATTTAATGGTGAAGGTGATGGCTTTCATAAATGTATTTATGTCTCATATCTTATGGCTGACATCACTTATGCAAATTCTATCTTTTTAGGCATGCCAAATCTCAGGATTGTCCTTTAGTGCTTACATGGAATTTACATGGAACTCCTTAAGCTTATTCCCATGGCACTCCCATGGTAATCCATTTGAAAATTATCCATTGGCTTTTAAATAAATATTTTTATGTCACATCATTAGATTATGATTCCAAGATAAACATGAGCCTTTGAGTAAGATCTCAAGGGTCCTTTTTGATTGGTCTCTCGAATCCCTAATGACCTAGTAATGCCAAGTGGCACATTCTAACTTCTTTAGGAAATGATTGGATATGGTTCATACACATATCAATATATCAAGCTCTAGGGTCCTTGGTTAAAAATTCAACCTTCACTTCATGCCATTAGATCAATATAAATAATGGAGTGAGAACTATCTATCATGATCCATGAGGTCAAAGTTGGTTGGTTGAGAGGTCAGTTATGGTTAAATTTGATGGTCTCACTAACATTAAAGACATCCTCATGAACATCAAATGATAGGATCATGACTATCAATTTTAATCTCATGAAGTTTATTTGGCCAAATGATAGCATGCCACACATCACATTATCAATGCTCTCAAGACTTTAAGGTGGAAGAGATCCTTTGGATCAAGCTAGGTGATGAATGCAAACCATTAATAATTATATAAGAGGTATTCTCTAATTGACCTAGCTTTGGGGGCTCTTTGATCTTGCATCACTAGATCAAGATCACTAGGTGAACATAGTTATTCAGATCTTATAAGATGCATTAACGTTGAGTTAGTCCATGATGCACATAGGCTTAAGCTGAGGGTTTAACTTTAGATTAATAGTTTTTAATAAAATAGTATGATCTAAGTTTTAATGTGATAATCCTAAGGTTTAAACATTTATAAGGTCCCCTTTTAGACTAAGGATAAAAGTTTTGATGGTGTTTATTTTGAAGGCCTCGTTAATGTCAAATACATCCTCATAAATTTCAAATGATAGGACCAAGGTCATCAAAATAAATGCATAAGAAAATTTTATAGTGAGTGGGGTTTAGTGCATAGTTCATCTCAATATGATCTCATACCATTGGATCAAGACTTTGAGGAAGCGAGGACCATTAGATTTGAATCTAAATTAAAACATCAAATTAGAGCATGATATGTGTAGTGATTAAAACTAAAGTTTAGGATCCTCAAGGCATCATTTGTGTTGAATAAAAACCAAGACATTTTCAAGATCAAAACTAAGGATAAACATTGATAAGGTATTAGTATAGGATGAAATGGGCTTGTGGACATAACATTTAATGAGATCAGGAGGGATTTAAATGGAGGAAGGAACATAAAACTAAGGATAAACATTGATAAGGTATTAGTATAGGATGAAATGGGCTTGTGGACATAATATTTAATGAGATCAGGAGGGATTTAAATGGAGGAAGGAACATAAAAGGGGACTTAAGTATAATTTTATGTCAAGGTTCAGGCATGTTTGAAAACATAACCAATCCTTAATGTAAAACTAAACTTAGGATCTTTTTAAAAGGACCAATTCCCACTAAATTTTCTCTCATGAAAATTTGAACTTGGACCCTTAAGGTTTTTGCTCAAGAACCCTACCTTCCTCCATGAAACTTGCACTTAGCCATCCAAGGGTAATCATTAGTAAGGTTATCTCATAAAACATAATTAAAAATGTAAGGACCTCTCCCTTTTTTGGTCGATGATCTTTAAATTATAAAAATAATAACCACATGAAAGCCAGACTAGGGTATAGATGTTTTGAAACATTTAAAATGATTCTTATTTTGTAAAGTATAAGAAAATGGGGTATGTTAGTCACAACAACATTACTCTTAGTTTGGCGTATTATGCTAAGTCTAATTTTTATGTTCATTAATTCAAATTTGGTTTCTAAATAACCATCAGCTATTGTTACACATATTATAAGATTCCTAATACCTTGATAAACATACTTCATTTTATGAATAATATTATTACTGATTTACTAACATATAATTTATACTAAACATTTAACTTAATACATTACTTATCAAAACATACCAACACATCCAATTATTTTGATTATATATATTTATACATAACATAAATTATTAACTAAATATGGGTCTCCCTCTACCTTTCTCATCAATTCACAATATTTTAAAATCAAATATGCACCAACCAATGAATTATGAAAGAAGGGATGGAAATCAAGAATGTTAGTTTCATGAGATAATTTTTAAATGCATAAAACAAATGTGGATAAACTCACCTTCCATATCACCCTCAATGTTACTCAATCTATAAGGGAACAAAATTCTAGTCCATTCAGAATGGAGTAAGATACTCTCTTCAACATCTGACAAATCCAAATAAGTGGTGAGTTTACAATTGGAATTATCAATAGATAAATCATGCCATTGACCTACCAGAAAGAAACATGGCCATAGTACATATACATTATATGTATGTCATGTCCAGACATGGAGATAAACATGTATTTTTAGTCTATTGAAATCCTTGACTAAAATTGGATGTGGTTATATTGAGTTAAAAAAATTGAGATAAAAGAATGGTGATAGAATCATTCTTGGGATGGGTTAAATAAAATAAAATAATAATAATTAATATTATAACAATGTTTATTCTATTAGATGAAATAAATGAGATAAAGAAGGGTGTTGGTACTACTATGGGGTTGAGTTAAAGAAAATAATAGAACTTGATATTGCTAAGATGTTAATTATTGAATTTGTATGACATTTCAAAAAAGTCAAATGATAAGTCATCCACTAATCTATTTTAGAAAAAATTTAGGGCTAAGTCTTCTTATTCCCATAAAATTATAATCATTTAAAATATATGGTATTCTAGAATAAATATATGAAGAACATATTTTATTACCAGTAATTGGATAAGTATATAAATATTATGAATATTCATTTTTTTATCTTATCAGAGCATTGAAGAGGCTTAATGACTGAGGATTCAAATGAAAAATAACATAACATAATGATGTTAGATAAATGCTACCATAAAATTTTAAACTGAGGATGTGGTGATAACAAGAATCACGTGAAGGAAATTAATTAGTTTTTAATAAAATTCTCTTCATATAACTTTCTAAAATTAGTCACAGTTGAGGTAAAAATGGAGACTGTTATTTTGAGATGAGTGATGAAGTTTTTCTTTCCTTAGTTTATCTATCTTTTTTAAGACACTATGGCCTCTAATAATTTGGATTAATAAAATTTGGGTTATTATGGATAGAATTTTAGTTTCTAAAGAGATCACCAAAATCTATTTCCCTAAACCTTTCTATAGGGTTTACTCATAAATTTTACAAGTTTAACCTAATTATAAAATACACTATACTCCAAAATTATTTCAATACAAAAATACACCATTAAATTAATTATAGTACCCATGTAGTATAATTTTCCCCTTGTTGGTGGATAAAAATTCCCTTTTTGCTTCCAAAACCTCTTTCCTCTTCTGGATTCTAGCTTCCCTTTTCCTATAAATATTGTGTGTATTTTGTATGTTCCAATCCTTCTCTTTTTCTCTCTTAATACATTTTTTCCTCATTTTCCATCCTTTGCATGCCTCTTGAAACCAAAGTTGTAGGCTTTGTTCCAAATAGTTAATTGGGAGTCCCACAAGTAATTATCAAATAAATTTCCATCTTATCTCCCTTGATTTCCCAAGTTAATATTGAGGTAACCTTAACTTCCATTTTCCAAGTAAATTCATCATCATATTATATGCATTTCTAATTAATAATCAACTCCATTTGATAAATACTAGATAAGTCTTTTTAAAGTTAGGTTCATCCTCATATTTAATTAGCATAATTAATATGTTGAATATCACAATTTAATAATTTTTAATACCAAAATTAAAAAATTCAAGATAATTATTTTGAATAATTAACTATATCATTAATATTATTTTTATTAATATACTCATAAAATCAAATATCTAGTTTCTCGATTTTCGTATCAAGACTAAATCTTCACATAAATGTAACCACATGTACCATAGCCAATGTGTCATAATGACACATATGCCAAAGGGAAAATCACTCATTGGAATAACAATTAGAAGAGGAAAATGGGATGTATCATACTCCCCTCCTAAAATTGGTCATCACCCCAATGACACAAAAGTTCTAAATGACATCAAAATTTATCAGCATATAAACATAGTATCTATTATCATAGTATGTAAATAAATACTAATTTACCTTAAAGATTCATCTTGGTTCGCTCATTTACTATTATTTATATAATATCAGTCCCACAAGACCCTACTTAGTGACATTTTATATTATACAATTAAGTTTTGTGAATGTCACTTATGCAAATGATTAACATGACCACCCTAGGATTCAACAATTTGGAAAAATTCTTACCAACTTTTCAAATACACATGAGATCATCACATAAGTCAAAATAAATAAGGGGGAAGAGTTCCACAAAACCCTCCATTCCCTTTACACATCTCTACAACCTAGAAAGTGTTTTTCTCAAATCAGAGAAAGGTTTTTAGGGCACCTGGCAAGAATAATATGTATATGTTAATATTATCGCTACTCCATGTAGCCTCTAATAAGTATAACATTTAAATACTATCCTAACTTAATAAAAGCTATATACAAGTATGGTGATGAAAAATAACTAGTAAAAATGTATACAATCATGTAATAATCATCCATATGGAACACCCATCTAGTATACATATGTATGGCCATATGACTTAATTTGACAAGTTGTACCTGTCAAATCCTAGATTTGACAAGTCCATCTATTGGATCCAATTAATTAACAATAAATGTGAGGCTATGTAGGATACCATATTATTGTTTAGAACTCACATTCTTAATTCATCACTCTTTCATCAGGTCTTTATGACTTGATGATCTCCAAATAAAAATGTACACAAGGCTCAAAGAAACATAAATCTATACTAACAGATCATAACAAAATAATACTATATGCTATAAGATTTCCATATGTACTAAAATAAATGTAATAAAATCATACAATAATCTTGAGATTATATTAAGTTGTTATTAGCTAAACATAACTAGTACATAATTTTACAACTTAACCTAGTACATGAATAATCTAAAAATTAACATAAAATACTTAGGAAAAGGATTATATCACTCTTAAACCTTATAATTGAGACCATGTCTCTTGCTTTCATAACTAACACACAACAGTTTTAAAATTTTATCTCTACCCTTACCAAGATGTTCAATACATCTAATACCTTACTTGCTCCTAGAAAAATGGTACACATACTACTTTTCAAAACAACATGTTTTTAAAAGAGAGTAATATTAGTCTATGAAAGGTGGATAATAAAGTACTAATTATAATCAACTGTAATTAATATAAATCCATTATTAGCCATTATTTATGGTCAAATTTACATTTTTGATAAAATAGTGACTTTATAAAGTTACAAGTAGAAAATAGAAGGAGAATGTCTCAAAACAAACCTTCCTACATATCCTCAATGGTAAAATATAACATCATAATCCATGTTACCAAATTGAAAGAGTAGAATCACAACCTACTTCCTCAACTGGAAATAAAATATTAACCACAAGGATGCACCAATCCATCCAATCCTACAACTTTTCTCAATAAGAAGTAGGAAACACTATCTCATGAACTTAAGAGAAATGAGATCAAACAATATTTCAAAAATAAGTTTCCACTTAAGAAAACACTAAATCAACATCCTAAAAGGATGAAACTTTTTGGTAGCTTAAAATGACATACAAGTAGAGTGAGAATAATAACTCACCTCTAAGCTAATGAAGAGATATGATACTTATTTACAAGTATATGAAAGAAAACAAGGATGCTAATCTATAAATCCTAATACAAAGGAATTTATAATCAAGTCATCTATAATCAACTAAGGAAATTCCCATTCCTAATTTTTATGTAAACAAGACACACAATGAAAACACATATATATTGAAATGAGAATCACTTCATGTGTGTCAAACATAATGCAAATGGTGAAGGTAATTTGATTTTCTAATAAAAATGTAATCATACTCAAGGTGTTCAATCAAAAGATTACAAATATGGTAGGAAACTCTTGTTCACAACTCAAGAACTAATATATGTACTCTCTTACCCATACATCTTATAAATCCATCACCAATAAGACACTTAATAAACCCACATTTTAATAAATCTATGGGGTTACAAATGTCCTTAGGGTACCCACTCAATGTACCACATGTTTTTACCCAATTCTCCTTTCTAAAAAATAGAAGATATAAAAATTTTAATGGACACATTAGGTCCTAGCATTCAAGCCTAAGCTCTAATACCACATGAAACAACCTACCTAGTTATTCTTAGAAAAAGCTATTTTTTTAAAAACTAATATTGAACCCAAGAGAGAGGTCATGATATGGAAAGTGAGAGAAGGCTTGTCAGAGAGTATAGGTATATATGAGACTAATAAATTGATATATATCTTAGTTGAGATGAGGAAAGAGAGAAAAAAGAGGAAATAAGGCATGAGAGAGAAGAGGTACCACAAGAAGATGAAGGTGAAGGATGACACCAAGAAGAGAGAAGAGATAGAGATATAGATGATAGAGATGAGGCAATACTTGGATGAGATTCTGACCATGATAGATATAGAATACTTTATTCAGTCATAAAATAAGGAAATTCAAGAAGTAACATTTTTAACATTTCAATACTACAAGTAATAGAGTAAAATGTAAGATATAAAATGTTTTATCATCATGCTAGGGACATTAGCACAATCCAAAATCCCATACTATGTATTGGTACTAATTCAATCAGTTTAATGGATTTATATGAAATCAAGTCTACCCTAACCTAGTCTAAGGATCTAGACCCGATGTCCCCACCATAACTTGGGTAGCCCACACCTCCACTCCTCAAAATCAGGGTTTGATGTAGTACTCCTTTATAAAGTGATGGTCTCTTTTGTGAGATGTCACCACTAAAGGTATTGACACTCTAAGTCACACAAGGAACAAACTAATCATGACATAAATGAGCTTATAAATCTTTGGTCTAATCCCACAGCTAAGTGACACACTCTAGATTAACATCTTGCTAATTCAAGCTTGTGTGCTTACCCAAGCACTCTAACATATAAACTTAAATATAATTAATTATGAAGGAATCCACATTTTTAGTTCCATATAAAATCACATGATAGACATAACTAAGTATTAAAAACAAAGTGAGGCATATAGTACATAATATTCAAACCTTTCATTTGTTTATACACTCAAGATCATGCACATGCATACATGGTGTCCTACTAATTGCTATGAATATAATGCTAGAGTAATAACCAACAAAATCATTAAAATAGTCAATTTAGGTGAGAGTCCAAACATATAAGTACAATATGTACCACTTGAGCATATACATCTAAGTTAATGTATCTTATGATATCCCATACTATCATAGTTCATGATCACTCTATCATATGTGTGTGTGTGTGTGTGTGTGGGTCAAGATAAAATGTATATAGTATGTACCAATTGGGTAATTTTCATACTATAAAACTCTATGAAATCCCATACCACCATAGGTCTTTGTGTTTGAGCACCTGACTCAACACCAACAATAATCATACACCCAACCATAATAATAAAGCAAGCCATGAATATACTATCTGAGTATACCTTTAATAACAATCTAAAGATAACCTAATCTCTAGGTACACCTCATGATGCACTATGTTATTATAGAAATGTCTAGTCACTTACATAGTTAACTTTCCCATGAAATATACCACACGCGAGTTTTCATCCTTATAATATGTGACAAACCTGATCCCATCAAAAAGTTTGAATAACAATAATGTGTTACAAAAAGACTATTTGCTATCACTAGCATTTATAGCAGATATCATACTAGGATAAACCTATCAAGGTTAGTTTCCTATGTTCATGCTCATCCCCTAAGCTACCATACATATATGTGATGTCACCTACATACATAGAATCAGGGCTAGATGTATCTCTACCAAAAATTACTAAAGGTATAAATTTTTACTCAATAGTTTCCTCATACAAATGCATACAAGGAAAACATATAAATACATACCTTAATTATAGAGAGAAGACTTGATGGTGTTTACAGTCCCATCACTTACATTAAATATGTATAAGATAGGAGTATTGAAGTCCAACATCATTATCATGTCCTCCTATACTGACACACTATGAATTTAACTACCAAAAGAAAGGGTATAATTTTTTTTTATACCAATAAGTAAATCCAAATATTAATATTATATTTTTAGGTATAATATCTACATAAAGATGGGTTACCTATCCATAGAGTAAGTATGTTTTGGTTCTTGATTCAAGAGTCCTTACATAACCATACCATCTGGGTATACGTATCAATGGATTTTAACATCATGCATGTAATATCAAATATTAATAAATACTGCTTGACTATATCACACCAACTGAGTATGATAAAATTTAATCTATAATTGATAGCTAAAATAGATTTTTAACATTTTTTATACTAATTGAGTGAATTTATTAAAAATAGCCTCTCATGATAATCACTCATAGCTGAATTTGTTTTCAAATATCATCAAATTTATGCAAGATTTAATAACAAACATCCTTGTTTGTACACAAAATCAAATATCTTCATCATCTTAAACCATTATGTCACAAATATGGCTATAAAAGATAACCAATTCCAATAATAATTTTGGTTAAACTCAGCTATCAATGCATTCTTAAAGAAATATAATCATGTATATAACTTATCATGTGTGTGTGTGTGTGTGTGTGTGTGTGTGTGTGTGTGTGTGTGTGTGTGTGTGTGTGTGTGTGTGTGTGTGTGTGTGTGTGTGTGTGCATGCATGCATATAACTTATTTCTAATTTATTTACTAATCTAGTTCATTCTTCAAAAATATTTTAAGAGAAGTAATATATTCCACTCAATCTAGGCTCTTTGTTAGCTAGTCCATATAGATGTTGTTTTCACTAAGTAATAATTTTCATAATACTTGTTTATATAACCTATTTGGTTTCATGGATACTTCTAATGTCTATCATTTCACATATTATCTATAAATATTAAGTGATGAAGTAAAATCTCTTATCAAAACACATTTTTAATGGATTTTAACATGATGGTAATCAATTTTAGGCATTCTAGCCATTTTATTGTGGAAGTGAGTTTTGATATCAAATACTCTAAACTCGAACCCTAATCATCTAAAACTATGCTCTTATTACTCTTAGTTTGGCATATTACGTTAAGTCTAATTTTTATGTTCATTAATTCAACTTACAAATAATATACATACTTCATTTTACAAATAATATTATTACTACTTTACTAACATATAATTTATATTACACATTTAGCTTAATACATTACTTATTTTATCAAAAAATACCAATATATCCAATCATTTTGATTATATATATTTATACATAATATAAATTGTTAACTAAATGTGTATCCCTCTACCCTTCATTAATTCATAATAATTTAAAATCAAATATGTGCTAGCCAATGAATTATGAAATTTGGGATGGAAATAAAGAAATTTAATTACATGAGATAATTTTTAAACGTAGACAATAGATGTGAAGTAGCTTGCCTTGAATAGTATCCTTAATTCTACTCAATCCATAAGGGAATAGAATTCTAGTCCTTCAGAATAGAATAGAATACTCTCTTCAACATTCAAAAAATCTAAATAAGTGGTGAGTTCATAGTTGGAATTATCAATAGATAAATCATACCATCACCCTACTAGAAAGAAACATGACCACAATACCTATACATTATATGTATGTCATGTCTAGACATGGAGATAAACATATATTTGTAGTCTATTGAAATCCTTGATTGAAATGGGACATGGTTCCATTGAGTTCAAAAAACTGAGATAAAATAATGGTGATGGCATTGCTCTTGGGTTGGGTTAAAGAAAATAAAAAAACAAAACTTGATATTTTAACAAAATTTATTCTATTGGATGAAATGGCTGAGATAAAGAAGGGTGTTGATGTTGCTCTAGGACTGAGTTAAAGAAAAGAAAATAACATAACTTGATATAGATAAAATGTTAATTCTTGAATCCATATGGCATTTCAAGAAAGAATAATGATAAGTCATCCACTAAGTTATTTTGGCAAAATTTTAGGGCTAGGTTTTCTTAGTCCCCTAAAATTGTAATTATTTAAAATATCTGGTATTCTAGAATAAATATATGAAGAATATATTATATTACTAGTAATTAGATAAGTATATAAATATTATATATATATATATATATATATATATATATATATATATATGTATGTATGTATATAATCTTATAAAATCATTAAAGAGGCTTATTGGTTGAGGATTAAAATGAAAAATAACATAACACAATGTTGTTAGATAAGGGTTGCCACAAAAATTTTAAACTGAGGACACACTGATAACAAGAATCATGTGAATGCAATTAATTAGTTTTTAATAAATTTCTCTTCATCTAACTTTCTAAAATTTGTCATAGTTGAGGTAAAAATGGAGACTATGTTGTTCTGAGATGAGTGAGGAAGTTTTTATCTCCTTACTTTATCTATCTCTATTAAGATACTATGGCCTCTAATAATTTGGGTTAATAAAATTTGGGTTATTACAGATAGAATTCTAGTTTCTAAAAATATTACCAAAATCTATTTTCCTAACGCTTTATATATGGTTTAATAATAGATTCCATAGGGTTTACCTAATTATAAAATACACTATAATCCAAAATTCTTTCAATACAAAAATACACCATTAAATTAATTACAGTACCCACTTAGTATGGTTTTCCCCTCGTTGGTAGATAAAACATCCTTTTTTTGCATCTAAAACCTCTTTCCTCTTCTAGCTTCCCTTTTCCCATAATCTTTCATGTATTATCATATGTCCCAATCCTTCTCTTTTTCTCTCTTAATACATTTTTTTCCTCATTTCCCATCCTTTGCATGCCACTTAATTATCGTATAAATTTCTAATTTATCTCTTTTGATTTCCTAAGTTAATATTGATGTAACTCAACTTCCCTTTTCTAAGTAAAGTCATCCTCAGATTTCATGCATTACTAATTAGTAAACTCCACTTGATAAATACGAGATAAGTATTTTTAAAGTTAGGTTTATCCACATATGTAATTAGAAAAATTAATATGTTGAATATCATAAATTAATAATTATCTAATACCATAATTAAATAATTTAAGATCATTATTTTGATAAATTAACTATAATAGTAATATTATTTTTATTAATTTACTCATAAAATCAAATATCTAGTTTCCTAATTTACATATCAAGACTAAATCTTCACACAAATGTAAGCACATGTATCACAACCAATGTGTCATAATGACATGTATGCCAAAGGGACAATTTCTCATCGGACTAAAAATTGGCAAAGGAAAATGGGATGTAACAAAAACCAAACCTATAGTTTATGGGGATATCTCACCTAGTACCTCATCTTAAGCTATCTTCCTAAGACCTACCAATGTTGGGGCTAAAATAGAGTGAAAACGTGAAAATAAACTTATTCTAAGGATGGTGATGCACCAACATTAATTTATCCTCTCTTGATTGATCTTCAAGCAACACTTTGTGAATAAAATTAAAATGTAATGAATGCAACATGCTTCTTTAATAACTCCTATACATATGTGTTTCATGTGAAGTCTATGTGGAAGGCATACAACTTGAAGGACATATGAAAGAGGCCTACTTGAGGTAATATCAACCAACTCACTCTCCAATACAACTACCACACTCTAACACATCACATGACCTACATAGGATAAAAATATAACAACTAGGTGGAGAGGACCTTAAAAAGAGAAAAAAAGTCACACTTTATGGAAGTTAACAAACCATAACACACTCATACTAACAAAGAAGTCTGCAATTAGTCCTTTCTTATTGATTCTCAAGGTTCAAGTTATAATTTGGTAGATATTATCTACACCCAACTGAGGGATGAAAACAAAAGTCTTAAGTCTTGAATATATAAAAATATGACCAAGAAATAAAAGGTAATCCTAGTGTATAAGTGGAATGAATAGGCCATACTAGTCATAATGCACTCATACAGTAGTGACAATAGTCCTCCACACTCCTCCATGCATTTCTTAGGTTGACTAGTGTCTTTAATGGGAAATTTGAGGAATTAAAGTCTATATTTAGAAATATTTTACCCATAAAGATTATATTCATTCCACACTTGTTCATTTATCTCTTCTTTAATAAATTACCAAGCATTGAAAAGGTCTGACTAGGCCTACTCTATGAAGCATTAAGTAACCACCTTTTCCTACATCTTGTCCAAGTTCAAGAAACTATTTAACCCCTCCATAATGACCACGTATATGGAGATTTTTCACCTCAATGGCTATTTATATAGGTTATATTATGAATCATTAACTCCATATTGGCCTGTTGTACCCATGAGCTTCCTCATTTTATTAAATAAGTTAACTTATAGATAAGTAATCTAGTCTCTTGCCCATTCACTATTTGGATGGTTATGAGAGTTGAAATAGACCTTGAATCTAATTGAGTGAGCTTTATTTAAATCTAAACCAACCTAATATAACAATATTTAAGCTTTAAAAATAGTTCACACTAGTAATATTACTCCACATAGGTGACTAGGTCACCTTGCTATTGCATTCCAAGAATGCATGTTTGGTGAAGGCTTGCAAGAAAATTTTAGGGAAACTTTGTGAAAATTTTATGATTGGAGGAGGTGAAACAAGCTTAATATCACCTATTCCAATGACATTCAACCCTTGATAAACTAATACTCTTTATTTTCTTCTCAAAACCTTATAAATTTAAATTTCTAGGGGTGTCCATATACTATCTATATAGACCAGTACCATAGCTAAGGTCTCCTATAAGTGGAATATGTGACATAAATGATTACCAAATCATTTAAATTAATTTAGATGCATTTTACCCAATTTATTATTAATCCAATCCATATTAGGATTTTAAAGAGGTTTATGAGAGTTATGGACTCTCTGTAATGGTTTATAGTGGTTAAGGCCTTAACCTCTAAAAAAATGCCACCGATCTCTTGTAGATAAGGCCCATAAACTCTATTAAAGTGTTTATATCCCCATGAAACCATTATTTATATTTATGAGCTTTCCAAGTTGCCTCTTGGGTGAGGAATGAGCATTTTGAGTAGTCTTACAACACTTTTAGGCTAAAATGACCAACTGTGGCTTCTCCCCAAAAAACTAAAGTGGCTAAAATATCTAAAATTAAATGATAAACGTTTATATGAATGTTTGAGATGTAATATGATATCCATTTGTCCTATACTTCAATATTCAAGTGGTATTGCTTTGAAGAAGGTGTTAGGTCATCATGTTTGAATGTAAGGTTCTTGAATTAAGACACCAAGATGAAGTTGTGAGGTACTTAACCACTTTATTAGACATGAAAATCACCCTTGAGGGTCTTTAGAGAATCTCGATCATTTTTATCAAGCCATTTATTTATTTTGTATGAATATAATCTCTCACTTGGGCACTTAGGCCTATCTACAAGATGTTATCAGGCATGGAGGCCCCTGCAGGTGGCTAATGTGAAATCATTTGATACCTTCAGCCCTAGTTCCTTCCTAATAAACTTGTGGTATATATACCCTTCTCAAGTCCTTGCTCATATGTGTAAAGTGGCTCTTTTAGGTTTGATATTAATAGTACACACCTTACACATGCCAACTAGTAGGTCATATAAATACTTATGGGACCTAAGAAGACCATTAAGACCCTTATATATCCCAATTAATTCATTTGAATGCATTTTTAGGTGTATTTCCTTCATTGGGATTGATATAGGGTTTATGAAGCATTTTGGAGGTCTACTATCTTAATGATGGTTCATACATTACCAACCTCTAAACAAAACTTACTATTATGAAAATTTATCCTACTAACCCCTTCATCTCTCCTAAATATCCTTGGGTCCCATGTAAATTTTACATGGATATATGATTATAATATGGTGTGTCTCAAGCTCTCTACTAGGAAATATTTGTAGGTTTCCTTCTTAACATTCATTCCTAATGTTAGGCCCTTGAACCCCACTCACTTCTTTATGAATTTTTAGTCATAGGGGTGCTTAAATTCCCCTAATAACCCTAGGTTTAAGTCCCTTTATGATGAGATATATGAGTGTTAGAAGGTAAAACTTGACATGGTTGCTTAAATAAATGGAACTAGAGAAGGGGATAAACCTAAAATAAAATATTTCATTGCAATCCCCTACTTCAAAAACCTTCTCTAGGGTCTAAAAAATCTTCATGTACAACCATACTACATTTATTATATTTGGAGGTTTGGATTTGCCCCTAAAGTGGATAAGGGGCCTTAAGGGTTCATGGTGGCTTTGGCCTTCAGGTGCTTAGATTTGGATTTGGATCTTCAACCCATATATGGATCAATCTATAGATTTCATAATATCAATTCATCCTTATCAGTCTAGTCTCCATATTCTTCATAGGTTCTTACCTACTCAGACCATGTTATCAATCCTTCTCTCTTGTGATTTGCCTTAAGCATGAATTTTCCATGTATGAGCTTGAAATAGTTGATGTTGATGGTATTATAAATTTATTATATCTCTTTATTGGGATGGAATAAATGATTTAAAATCACATTTCACATCTTTACCATATCCTTTAGGTTTATCTTTTCTAATTCTGCCAATAATATTTGCATACACAGTCAGACACTTAGATCTATTTGTCTTGGGTATATAGCTCAAGCCAGGTAACTTACTTGATTAAGAGAACTATCATGTAAAACCTTGAGGAGTTTAAATATGTCTTCATTTCCCTAGGATTCTCCTTTCACATGTTCTCGACATTTCCACTCTCTTTATTTTAGCACCTTCATTTTCTAGGTAACCCTAATTAATTGTATATGCCCAACTTAGTCCATTATACACTATTATAGGTTTCCTTGCCTTTAGTGACATGACATCCATGTTTTAAATTCATTATTAGTTTTATTATTCTCCCCTTATGTTCATATAGGTTTCATATTTAAGTTAGAATAAAAATTGCTAAGGACTATAGGTACTAATTTATGATTGTTGATTATCAATAGGTCTATTGAATAGACCCATGAGCTAGAGGAAAGTCTCCATACCAATAATATATATCTCTATGTATTTATTTATATTTGATACTATCCATTCAAGACATAAATCTACTTAATCATATCCCTTCCTTATGTTTTATATTCATCTACATATAATGACTTTGAAGGTCTTTGCAAGGTGGGTCTAGGTTGTTTCATGTAGGTGATGATTTTCTCTCTCAACAAGGCTTAAACATGCATCGGTCCATTTCTTTATAATAATGATGACTCTGCATAGCCTCATAGGGTGATTAGGCTTGGATTTTATGTCTTATACTTGGGTAGAGTATGGGTGATGATTCGTAAGGTCACATCGAGCTTGAGACTTGGGAATCAGGTTTTGTAATCAGTTAGGTTGAAAGTGATGAGGTTATAAGATGGTAGAGGATCTTTGAGGGCTTAGATTAAACTATGGGCTCTTACCCAAAATTATCTATAAGGACCTTAGGCATCTCCACACATATATGTAATAGAATTAAACACTTAGAGGTCATCAATGAGACATATGTAGTGAGAAATGGAAACCTAGGACTCTCTAAAAACCTCAAACTTTGTTAAACAACCCTAGTTTCTATTAAATAAGACTATGAAGGTGTTTGAGGGATAATTGGTGGTTTCTTATCCTGAAAGTACTATAATAAAGTTTGAAAATATTGAGATAATGACATTTTGGTATGAATACTATAATAATTATGTCCTTTACTATGTCTTGATAACCTCTAAGCCATTATCATGCATCATACTACCTTTCCTTATAGTGAAACCCAAACATCTAGGAAATCTCACTTAGAATCACCACTTGAGATATTTTTTGGTCTTATTAACATTAATATTGAACTTAAGGAGACCTTGATAAATTTAATACACCATTATTTCACATTTAAGCACTGATCACTTTCAAACATATGCATTGAATACCTTTTCTCATAAATGAAACCTTGCTTGTAGTTTGTAGATGGTGGTAACTTAGATATATCTAACTCTTATAAGATCAAAAATGTGAACCAAAGGTGGAGGATTCTATGAAATGTCCTTATAGGACTTGAGGAGACATGAGAAACCACTAGTTTTATCAAACAAGCCAAAAAGACATTGAAACCATCCCCCTTTTTGGGCCCTATGCAAATGATGATGGTAACCAGGTTGCTCAACTTATTAGTTTTTATTTATAAAACATATAAGACTAATAATTAAACTAATTCCCATGATTATAAGGTCATCAAGTCTCTTTTCTTTGGCCAAGATCTTATACCCTCACCCTCTCTCTCTCTCCTACATGGATCGAGAACAAACCTAAACTGCTCTCCATGGCTACCAAAGATCTCAATGGAGGAAGTGAACTATTTTTTGGATATTTTGGATTTAAAAACTTAGATTTATTCATCATATGCCTATGTTTAAATCCCCTTGTAGACCCCTAACTCCATCTGAGCAAATATATATTGTACATATTTGTACCACTCTGAAAACTCCTACAACCTATAAATTTCATCCATTTTCTCATGTTTCAAATCATGAATCACCATTAACTAGTAGGAAGAGGGAAAATAAATATCATAAAACATTTGAAAACTCATGTTATGGCTTGGGAAGTTGAAGATACATATTTTCACATGTGTGAGGCCCATTTAGTGGTAATTGAAAGTGTTGACTTCTAAAAAGGAAAACATTAACATATGAAACTACTTGGTTATGTCATAATGGAATTTATGAAGGATTTTAAGGATTTGGATTGTGGTCTTAGTGGCCTTTTGAGGTCAAATATTTTCATTTTAAGGTCAAATACTCTTTTTTAAGATAAGGTGTATAGCTTCAAGTGGAGGTTTCAATTAGATGGCATTCTAACACCTATTAAAAGATCTTACAACCTTATAAAGACTCCTATATACATACATAACACTCCTAAAACTTATTATCAATCCATACATTATCATATTAGATGGATTTATTTTAGTTTCATCAGTTGTAAATGTTTAGTCATCCCCATCATGGAAATTTTTTAATATTGAGATAACTTCAAGGCTTTTCATGGAACTTTACACATTCTTAATTAAAATGAGAACAATTGACAAGATGAAATATGAAGTAAAGGTAACCACCATGATGTTTTATTGACATGAAAAAAAAAACATTTAGTCTTCTTGTCCTTCACATGATAACTAGTGACCTCTTTTTAACTCTCTTGTCTCAACAACAAGCTAGTCCATAATTTCATTGTGGATAGTGGGGCAAGCACTTTAGTCATGCCTAAACTAGTTTCAGAGAAGTTGGGATTGAAACATGAGCCTTATAAAAAAGGAGTATTTTAAATTGATGGGACACTAGCCAATATAATATGGATCATAAATATTTCTAAAGTATTCTTGTGATACTTCCCAAGTTTTCCAATTCTATAAGACATAGTGGTGGTGGATCTACCTACACACTTTGCTATTTATCTATCAAGAGACTTCACTACAAAGATATGAGGGTGTGATACTATTAATTGGTACTTATTGGATTTTATAAAAAGGTATGGAGCTAAAGTGACAATAATAACAAAACCATTGGCCATGTTCCACATTGAACCATATGTGGAAACTAGTTCTAATCTGAATTACACTATCAATAAATAAGAGGAACATGACATAGATGATTGAGCATCTTCCCCTCTTGAAGTTATTTCTAAACTCTTCTTAGATGAATATTGTATTGATACCTATGTGTATGATCCCTATGATTTCATGGAGGAGACTGATATGGGGGTGAATTTAATACATGAGGAAGGAACACCTATAACTTCACTTACTAAAGAGGAGGATGAGAGTGATGGAATGTGGAAGATGTTCTTTGATGGTCTAAAGAGTAAGATTGGGGTAGGATCTAGTGTTATGTTAATTTATCCATATAAACATAAATATTAATCTTCATATATATTTAATTTTAGTTGTACCTATAATGTGTCCACGTATGAAGGGATTGTTCATGGCCTTCAATGGGTAAAGATGAAGGGATTTGATAATTTTCAAGTGTATTGGGATAGTGATCTAATTATGCTTAAAATAAGGAATATGAGTGACACCAATAACCCTTTTATTATGTATAAGTATAGAGTGTGGGATTTACTCGAATACTTTAGTGCATTCAACATACAACCAATCCCAAGAGAATAAATTAAGCATGTTGATAGGTTGGCTACTATAGAGGAATAATCTGACATCCCTATTGAAATAAAGAAAGGAAGAAATTATTTACATATCAAGGTCATTATGAGGCCTTCCATTCCTAAAATTGAATTATTTTGGTAGGTGTTTGATAGTGACAAATAGATTATAAGATTCTTGTAAGAGAAGGTTGAGTTATCTTCAAAACATCATAATAAATTCCATGATCAGTATGAAGACTAAGTTATATAGTTGATAATAAAAAATATACCTAATCAATTGGTCAATATATAGATCATATTCAATGACCAAAATAATAAAGATAATGTGGGCATGTCTATAAAGTAGGATAACTATGAAAGGGCCTTAATCTTCAAGGACAAACTTATTAAAATAGGCAAGGTATGCTCTTCATCTGAATATCAAGCATTCATTGAATTGTGTAGATATTTACATGATATATTTGCTTGGTAATATAAGGATATAAATGGGTTTGAACCTAGCCTATACCACCATAATATTTAATTAGATCTTGGAGTGAAACTAGTTAGGCAAAAACAAAGGCCTCTTAACCCCAAAGTTGAACAAATAATGAGAATGGAACTCTCCAAACTAATTGAGTCCAAGATAATCTTCCCTATAAATCACTCAACTTGGGTAGCTAATATTATGCCTATTAGGAAGAAGAGTCAATATTTTAGACCTTTTGTGGACTTTAGGGACCTAAAAAGGGTACCAATCAAAGATCATTACCCCTTACCATCTACGGAGCATATTTTACAAGTTTTTCTAGGATCCTAATGCTTCTCATTCCTAGATGGGTATTCTAGTTATAATCAGATTTTGGTGACTAAAGATGATCAATTCAAGACAACATTTAATAAAAAAATGCAATAACATTTCTTATAGGGAAATTCCCTTTGTTTTGTCAAATATTGGTGCCACTTTTTAGAGGGATATGAACATGGCTTTCAAAGGCCTAATCAATGATATATTACTAGTGTACCTTAATTATATAGATATGTTATCAAAATATGTAAATGACCACATGAACTATATTAGGTAGGTTTTTTAGATATGTATATAGTATGGGGTGTCCCTTAACCCAGATAAGTACATATTTATTGTCTATGAAGGTAAGATTTTAGGACACATTATTTATAATTATGGTCTATCCATTGACCCTAAAAGGATAGAGGTTATTCTAAGAATATAATTTCCCTTTTATAAGAATGGAATTCAAAGTTTTTTGGGTAAGATAATTTTTTTGATAAGATTCATACCTAGTTTTTCATCATTGGTGAAGCCTATCAAATCCATGCTCAAGAATAATTAGGTTTTCACTTGGACCAAGGAAGGTAAAAATAGTTTCAAAGATATTAAGCAATAAATTACCCAAGCTCTCACTCTTATAAATATTTATTTTTCTAAGGAATTCATGTTATATACATTTTATAACCTTGAAACTATCTCAACTATGCTTATGCAAAATAATGATGAGGGTGTCAAAAAACCTATTTCATTCTTTAGTCTAGGTTTGGAGGATTATGAAGCCAAATACACATTTATAAATAAGTAATTTTTTTAATAAGATGTATAAATAATTTTAGACACATGGTTTTAAACAAAAAAATTCACCTCATGGTCTCTCATCTTATAACCAAGGAGTTCCTCTTGAGTAAAGACCTCAATAAAAATAGGGCAGGGTGGATTACAAAGGTCATGGAGTATGATGTTGACATCAAAGTGACCAAGTTGGTAAGAGGTAATAGTTTAAGTGATCACTTAGAATAATATATCCATGAACAAAAATATTGAGTTTTGGTTAATCATGACTAACCTCAACCAGTTGATCTCATACCCCTAAAAATTTAGACATAAGATGTCATCAAATTCCTCCAAAATGATGAGTGTACTAATGGATTGAGTAGATATAAAATAAGGTACTTCATATTGAAAATTATTCCTTATTATCTTGTACATGGTGTTCTTTTCATAAAAGATATAACTGGTGTATTTTTGAGGTGCATTGATAATGATCAGTTTGGTGTATTTCTTGAAAAGTTTCATAATGGAGAAATAGGAGGTCATTTCTCTCCAAGGATCAAAACTACAAATATCATAAGGGAAGGATATTTTTTACGTAGACTCTATAAAGATTTTTGTTCTTGGGTAAGAAGGTATCCTCAATGTGCTTTCTTTGTAGGAAATCAAATGCTTGAAGCTCTCCTATTGAGACCCATTCAAGTGGATCAAACCTTCATGTAATGGGGTCTTGACTTCATTGGCATGATTAATCCTCCATCAAGTATTATCCACAAGTGGATCCTTATAAAAATTGATTAATTTACAAGATGGTTTGAGGTAGATAAATTGAAATAGGCCAATGAGAGTTCCATTTTGGAGTTCTATGAAGGTATTGATATATGGTTTGGAAGTCCCTCTACCATCATTTTAGATAATGCACTTGATTTCATAGGTGATAAGATAACTTATTAGGCAAGTATTAATGGTATTATTTGAGTAAATCATACAAATATTACCCTAAATTTAATGGGTATGGAAAATATAATAGTAAGAACCTAATCAGGATCATTAAGAGGACTTTGGAGAGAAACCAAAGAGCTTGGCATACTAAGTTGAAGACAACCCTATGCACTGATAGGATCATACCTAAAAAGTTAAATGATAACTATCCTTTTATTCTTGTTTATGTAATGGAATATATACTATCCATATCCTAAGATCTACCTAACTTAAATCTGGCACATCAGTTAGAATTTATTGAAAACACTCTAATGGAGGTGAGGTTGATAAAATTGATGAATTTGTAGGAGACTAGATACAATGCTCACAAATATATGGATCATCATTGGGTGCTAATGAATAATTAGTTTGATAAGAAATAATCTCCAAGAATTTTACAAGAGGGTGCTATATTAATGAAGTGGGATTAAGATAGAGTAAATCCTAGGAGACACACCAACTTTGACACTTTGTGGAGTGGGTCATACATCATCATTGAGTACAAGCAAAACAATTACTTTTGATTCAAAATAATGGATGGGGAAGAGTTATATATCCGTATAAATGGGATGAATTTTAATCCCTAATAGTAATGACATGAAGGTTAGTTATGTAAGTAAGTAGGTGTGTGGTATGTGTTGAATAAGTGCTTATGCACATTTGCTTATTTTCCTTCTTGTTTGGTTTGTTGTTTTGATTCTTTATTGTGTGATTTTACATAAATGATTTGAGAATAGTGTGTTTTATGTCTTGGGTTGGTGTGGTGTGTTTAGTTGTATTTTACATTGATCTAGTTTAGTTTCAAGGCTTCTCTACTAGGACTTAATTGCTTAATGGTTGAGCAAAGGTTACTGGTCTCACAACCTAGCAGGTAGGTTGCCCCTAAAACTCACCAAGAATGTTATCAAAATGTGAAAATATATTGAAATATATGATTCCAAGTTTGTTTCATGTTCCTCTTATCCTAGAACCATCTACAGTTTTTCATAGCTTAAACATGCCCTTACATTACTAAATCATGATTTCAAACCCATTTTTAGTCACCTAAGAGAAATTAAGGTTTCTTAGATAAATTATGGTTTTTGGGGATGTTAATTTTTCTATTGTGGCCAATGGGGGTATTTTAAAATATTATTTCTTGGATAATTTTGAATTAGAATCCATATAATGTCTTATAGGGTCTTGGTCAAATTAAATGCCAACTCCATGAGGTCATCAAGTTTCACTAGCTTTCTCTACACTTGAAACTACTTCTTAAGGGTTCTAATGTCATTTAAAAGATGAGTATGAAGTATGGTACATAAAATGGTAATTTTACAACATGAAAAGTTGTTTACTAATTTTCCTAACGTTAGATCAAGTTATAGGTTAGTCATATATTGTAGGTTAAATGATCAAAAAAGGATAAATCGATATAAAGGGGGTATTTATGATCATTTATATGGTCATCCTCAAGAGTGAACATATGAAAAGTGACTCTCCACCTTCCTTGAGAATTTTCAACATTTATAGAGGTTTCATAGGTTCAAAAGTGGAAAAATACTCAATTTTTACTTCATCAAGTCCCTTGGTAACTTTGCAAGGGTCATGTGTGAATGCCTGTTCCATATAAAATATAGAGAAATGGATCTTGAGATATTAACTATATATGATGATCCCAATGGGATTTAGATTCATGGTATTGGTATTTAGGTTAGGCTCTTATTATTTATGAACAAATACTAATAAAATTAACTATTAGGAGAAGTCTCTAAACCCTACCACCTTGATTTCTAGGTAATCTTATTGAAAATATGAACTCATTGTTATAGATTAAATATTTTATAATATTTAAAATGTTTTTATAAGTCCTATATGAAAATTATTTCAACTCTTCTAGTGTATGCAAATGCAAGAGACGTCCATGTTTTTACATGTTACAATTTTATCTCATTGGGTGGACCTTCAATGTGACCAGTGAACATTTTTAGGCTCTATATGGTCTAGGAACATGAAAACACATTAAAAATAACCCATATAAAGTTTTAATAATGTATCATAATGTTAGGTTTCCTAATGACTCAGTGGTCATGGGGAGAGTGCACCTATAACCAGCCTTTTTGAGACACCTGTGAATGATACATGTAGAAGATGGGATAAAATCACTACTAAATCTTATATATCTTCAAGTGAATAAATGAGAACAAGGTGACTATAATAACATTCATATAACAATGGTTTTTGATTCCATGGAGTAAGTGACACTATTTAACTAAGCAAGACACCCAAAATTGTAAGCCCAGTTTGAAGGTTTCAAGAAGGATCTCAAACTTGTAGAGAGATTGAAGTTTTGAGGTTTCAATATAGAGTTGGTAAGAGTATAAAAAACACATATTGTTCATATACAATTATAAATATTCTAAGATGATAATATCATATAGGTTTAAGGATCCCATCATAGGATACAGTGATCTAGTTGTAAACCACTGGCCTAATTTGTCTAGTCATGAGAGAGATTAATGTTTTCATGCCTCTATAGGCATAGTTACACATTTAAAATTGATAAATAATATGGTTATGAGTGTAAAAATACATCCATTTCACCTTAAATTCATACAAGTATCAAGCATACTCACTATTTTTTATTAGAACTTGTTCACTTCATTAGCAAGGGACAGTCTTGAGACCAAGGGGTCTGTTTGAACCCAAAACACAAAATAGGCATGTAAAATTCCATGGAGGGCCATTCAGTTAATGAATAAACATATAAAATATCTCAATACACTCCCATGTTACACAAAACCTTAGTTTTGAATCTAAATTCACTTGAGGTCTAATAAGGAGGTGATAGGCCTATAACCTCAAGTTTCTTAACAAATGCAAAAAATGCACACAATGAAGTGATAAGAATTTAAAAATAATATATAAACATAAGGATGATTGTTTTTTAGGTGTCTTAACCTTTTAGAATTGATTTGTGAGGCATAAATCCCAAGTTAGACCTCTCTCAAGTTTAATAACACTAGGTATGCTACCCAAGAAACAACTTCATATGTTCAAATCATATATCATAATTTACATTGAAAGTTTAACCATTTATAATATGTGGGGGGGTTAGTAAATAAGGTTCTCCAAGTGAAATGAGGCCAATTTATGGTCCATGATTTATGAACAATTGTTAAGACCCCAAATAGGTCTTAAACCATACTAAAACCCTTACATGAATGTGATATGAAATATTTGTCTTCTAATGGATCCAAATAAATTTGTTTGGATCTAAAACATTTTAAATTTTTCAACATCTCTTTGGTGCTCCTCACCATTAAATTTGATGTTGATGTTACATGTACTAACACACTAAATACCCTCTTTTTTTGCCAATTTTATTGATTTTTAATGGTACAATCATGGATTAATACTTGAATATAGTTTAATGAGATACCATGGGATTTTTTATAACCTATCAAGTCATAAAATATTTTCTCTTCTCATGAAGCTATTTCTACATGTTTTCATAAAGAAGATAGTTTAAGGTGCACTAGGAATGAGATACCTAGTCATCTATACATCACTATATTTATAGATATGTTTGATTGATATATGAAATTTAAATAAGATTTTGAATAATTATTCATCCACCCTATTAGTTTTTATACCTTAAAAAATTTGTATTATATCCAAGTCCATTGATCAAACCTAATAGTGTAAGGGAGATATTTGGAACACAAGTATGGATTTTTGGTAATGAAAGTATCTTCTATGATTGCAATGAGAATCTACCCACAGTGTATGAAAAATATCTTTAATGTTACTAAAAATAAACTATCATATGGAATAATTCACATAGATTATAATTAAAGTGGAAACTTTATAGGTACAAGTTGAGTAAGATGCAATCAAGATAAGGACTTACCAGAAGTTTGAACAAAGTACTAAAAATCTTAACAATATCTTGGATAGTCAAAGATATTTTTATGATATGAAAGGTCTTGGATTCATAAAATTACAAAAGTATTTCAAAAAGTGTCAATTTCAAAAATACTCTGATCATTCAAGGAGTGATGTAAATGGTATAATCAAGACCTATGTATAAGTTGTCAAGTTTGAAGTCAATCATTAACAATCCAAGAATATATTTACTCCATCAAGAGATATCAAAGATAGTGGCTTATAATCATATGTTCATAAAAATATAAATAAGGTTAAACAATCACATTATGTGGATTCCTTCATTGGTTTTTATTTATCTTATGGTAAATTTGGACATAGAGCTGTTGACTGTAGACAGAGAAGTAGAATTAACTAAAAACAAAGAGGACACATTAAAAGAGAGTGTAAGAAAAATATATAATTAAAAATAGTCATGTTGATAATTTATGGATTCATTACATTAGATAATGGATAAATAAAGAAAGCCTTATAGAAGAAAAAAAGGAATCTAGAGGAGAAGAATCTATGATAGCTTATACTACTTTTCATACTCAGAATGAATATTTAAAATGGTACATAGATAATGGATGTTCAAGTCACATGATAGGATATAAAATCAAATTCATCACTTTGAATAATAATGGCATAGGTTTGGTAAGGTTTGGAGATAACACATCTGCTAACACAGTTGACAAAGGAGCTTTGAGCCTGGACAATGGGAAGAACAAGATAAAAAATGTGTTATATGTAGATGGATTGAAACATAACCTATTGAGTGTAAGTAAAATGTGCACCCAAGGACATAAATTAACATTTCATGATAAAGGATGTGAGAGAAGGAGATAAAATCATGAAAATTGATTACCAAGGCAAAAAGAACTGAGAACAATCTCTATATACTAAATGGGATCACAAAAGAGAATAACAACATGGGTAAAGTAGATGAAAGTTGGGTATGGAATAGGATGTTAGGTCATATGAAATTTGAAAATCTATACAAGATCAAATCCAAGGGATATGTGAAGAACATGCCCAAAATCTCTAAACCTATAGATGCTCTTTGTAAGACATGTCAACATGATAAGCAGAATAGGAGGTGATTTAAGTCTAAATAATATTTCACTACTAGACCTTTATAAATAATTCATACTAATCTATTTGGTCCTAAAATAATTTAATGTATTCAAGGTGATACCTACTTCATGTTGATTATATATGATTTTAAAAGAATGACTTGGGTGGCATTCTTAAAGGAGAAGTCAGAATCTCTAGGAAAGATTGAAACCTTCAAATCTTTGGTTAAAAATAAGATGAATGTGAAGATAAAGCATCTTATGTATAAAAAAATATGAGAGTTTTTATCAAATGAGTTTGATGAGTTTTATGAGGTCAATGGAATAATAAGATAGTTCTCAGCTATTAGAACACCTCAACAAAATGGAATGGTTACAAGAAATAATAAGATAGTTCAAGAAATGGCAAGGACCATGTTGAATAAATCCAATTTATCTGATGGCTATTTGAGAGAAGCTATGAGTACTATAGTTTACACTTTGAATAGAGGTCAAATTAGAATCAATGGTGGTAAGACTCCATATGAGTTATGGAATGGTAGAACTACAAGTGTTGAACATTTTAAGGTCTTTTGGAGTAAATTCTATATCAATAGAGATGATGAAGACTTAGGCAAGTTTGACTCAAGGTATGATGAAGGAATTTTATTTGGATATTCATTTGTAAGTGCTACCTATATATGTTATAATAAAAGATTGCAAAATATAGTGGAAAGCAAAAATGTAAAGGTTGATGAGATAAGGAAATTTTATTCTCAATCAAATAATGATAAAGGAGAAATAGAGATAGATGAGGATGAATAATAACTTAAGGAAATAAAGGAATCAAAAGGACCTTCTAGGAAGATTCAAAAGGATCATCCTAAATCTTAGATCATTAAAAACAAAAGTGAAAATATACAAATAAGGAGAAGGATGGTGAGTGAAGCTAATTTAGAAGATATTGAATTACTTTCAAAATTTTAATCTAAAATCTATGTAGAAACAAGTGAAGATAAGTTTTGGTTAGATGTAATGAATGGCAAGTTAAATCAAACTGAGAAGAATGAAACTTGGGAGTTAGTATCTAGGCCTAAAGACAAAAATATCATTGGTACAAAATGGGGTTTTAGGAATAAATTGAATGATAATGGAGAGATCACTAGAAACAAGGATATCCTTATGTGCAAAGGGTATGGTCAATTATAAGGAATGAACTTTTAGGAAACCTTTACTCTTATATCAAGGTTAGAATCTATTAGGATGTTTATTACCTATGCAGGTTTTAAAGGCTTTAAGATATACCAAATGGATGTGAAGTCATGTTTCCTAAATGGGAACTTAGAAGAAGTATGCATTTAAAAACTTGAGGGTTTCATATTAATTGACAACATGGAATGTGTCTATAGGTTGAAGAAGGATCTTTATGGTCTAAAATAAGCCCTTATATCTTGGTATGCTATAATAAAAAACTAGTTTTTGGACCAAGGATTCAAGAGAGGAGTTGTAAATAGTAACATGTATGCTAAGACTGAAAATGATCATTAGTTGATAGTTATATTTTATGTGGATGATATAATCTTTGGTATAACTAATGAAAACATGACCAAGGATTTTTTTGAAGTGATGAAGTCATAATTTGACATGTCTATGCTTGGATAACCATCTTTCTTTCATGGACATCAAATTAGTAAATCTAGAAAAGGTATATTCATTTCAAAGGTTAAGTATATAAAAGAGATGTTAAATAAGTTTGAAATGTAAGATTGTAAGTCTATAATTACATCTATGGTTACAAGATGAAAGATAAGTAAGGAGGATGAATCTTCAAGGGTCAATCAAACAAAATATAGATCTATGATTGGGAGTTTGTTGTATACTACTTCCTCTAGACCTAACATCATGCAAGTAGTAGGTCTTGTGGGAAGATTATAAGCAAATCCTTAGGAGACTCATTTATAAGAAATCAATAGGATACTTATATATCTCAAAGGAATAATGGATTATGATTTATGATACCCAAGGAGTGATAAGTTTTATCTAGTAGCCTATATAGATGCAAATTGGGATGGGAGTTTGGATGATAGAAAAATAACTAGTAGAGGATATTTATTCTTAGGTAAGAACCTAGTCTCATGGTTAAGTAAGAAACAAACATTAGTGGAATTATCTACTTGTGAAGATAAGTACATTATAGTAGCTTCATGTTGTACTCAAGTGTTGTGGATGAGATAAACCTTGAGAGACTACAAGGTAAATCTTGATGATTTTATTCATATTATTTATGATAATACTAGTGCCATAAGTGTTTCAAATAATCATGTCATGCATTTAATGGCCAAACACATTCCTATCAAGTATCATTTCTTATAAGAATAGGTGAGTGAATAAATCATTAATCTTGAATTTATGTCTACCAAGGATTAGATTGTAGGTATCTTGATTAAGCCTCTTCCAAAGGATATTTTTAAACATCTAAGATAAGAATTACATATGATTCCTATTCCTAATAGTCACTAATCAAGACAACATTCTTAAGGGGAGTTGGTGAGGAGGTTTTTTAGCTCTAAAGAACATGAAAGAAGTACACAAGCTATGAGGTCAAAGGGGGAGTCATATCAATCTATCAAGAAGAAGTTATCTAAGATATACAATATGATAAGGGGAGTTTGATAACATTATATTTAATTTTTATATGTTTAATTTTTGTTTTAGGTAGTGCTTTATTATTAATTTCAAAGGGGGAGATTGATCTGTATTATGTATATACATCCTAGTTAAAGAAGCCTCTCTGAGTAGATTCCATCAATGAGTGGTTTCCATAAATGAAAAAATGGGAGATTGTTTATAATGTGTTTTAAGGAATTCATGAAGTTTTCATTGATGTCATTCTATGTTGACATGGTTATTCTTAATGTTATGTTCATAAGTCTTACTTGAGAGACATAATAAGAAGTCAAAGGCCTAATAACATGGTGAGGAGAGGAGTATGAGACTTGTGTGATGAAGGTTGATAATGTGTGAGCAATATATGAGGTCATATAATATGTGGATGAATATTTTAAATCATTTCATTAAGTTTCAATGCATGTTTATGATCTAAGCATGACTAAGAATATAAGGCCTAGTGTACAAAGTGACCTATAATGGCCCAATGAGGGATAAATATATTTTAAAAAGGTTAAAATTATAGTTAGATAATTTAAATAGGTGTGATAATTTATTTTAATTATTTTTAAAAAGTTTGAGATCATTTCTTGAAAAATAAATCATGAAAACTAATTATAAGGTCCTGTATGTGCACAGAATGGGGTGTTGCAGACCCAAGAAGAATTTTATTGTGATAATTAGCATGTGAATAATTTGAATGAGAAACTTATCACTTCATGTAATTTTTTTAATTTCCCTATATTTATTTTCCTATAATTGGTTTTGGAGTTGAATGACAATCATTTATGAATGATTGCTAAGAAGGGAAACCAGTCAAAACCCTCATAATGAACTGATAAGAAAGATCTTGTTAGTTATGGCTCAGAATGGTTGTTTTGAACTATTTTTATTTTTTTAACATGTAAATTACTCTTCCAATTTTCTCCATGTAGTTTTAGTTTGTCTTGATAGTGAGTAAAAGCTATAGTAAAACCCTTATTTCTAGGAATTTTGATGTAACAAATAGGGTTGAATAGATCAAAGCACAAAAATGGATGAAGTATGACATGTAATAATTTTAGTTTATTTACATGAAATATTTTTTTCAGGTTTAAGACCTAAAATTATCTAAAATAGTGATATAAATTGGCGTATCGCTAAACAAGCCTAATGAGCAAGATAGTGAGAAAATTAGGCAAGAATGAGAATGAGATTAGGGATTGGTTGTAGAGGAATAAAAATGTATATAAATTTATTGCATAGTTATTAAATAAATATTACTCATATACCCTTGGTTTATAATTGTTTATTATTATCATATTCAAGCAAAAATTTGTCATCAAACTGGTTTATCTAACACAATGAAGTCTGAGTAGAGTGAAGTTGTGAGATTAGTTTATAAAACCAATATTGATATATAATCATGAAATATATATTTTAAAATATTATATAATTATTATTAATGTTTACTTGAACCAATTTTAAGATAATAATTTTTTTTAAATTGGTGTTCTAAGGCTTAGTTTGCACGACTATGTTTTTTATGCTACATGGAGTTTTTTGTGTGAGTGAAAATGATGTTCCTAAATCATTTTACACTTATTTGAAGGATAAATGTTCATAAAGGTGTTTTATAGTTATAATATTTTAATTATAATTTATTTATATTCATTATAATTCCCTTATCAATTATGGAATTCAAATGTTCTTGGCTATATGTTGACACTGTTTGGTGGTTCTAAGTAAGCCTTTTGTAGGAGTGTTCTTGAGGACTTTTGGTTTGTATGATGAAGAATATATATAATAGGGATATTTTTTAGGTAATTAATATATTATTAATGTATTTTTATGATTTTTTTATATGTAAATTTTTTTTATGCATTAGATTTGCTAGACAGACATTTTGGCAGTAAGAAGGCATATTTGTGAGTAGACCTAATTGGGTGGTTCAAGGAGTGAAAAGAGAAAATTAGTGTTAGGGAAATAATGTGAGATTATAATAGGTATATTAATGTTAAATATGAAGTTTTTAATCCATTTTTAGGCTTAGATTTTTTCAAGGAGGTCTAAGTGAAATGTGTGCTTAGAGAATGCCTAATTGCATTAGGTGTCTATTAGGCCTAATGATGGTTTTGACCCTTAAGGGTAATGACTGACCTATGTAATGATTTTTTAAATTTATAAAAGTGTGTATTTATATAATTTAAGTGTTATAAAATAATTTTTATGTGATTTTACAACCAATATGGGTAAGATCAAGAGTCCAATATAAAGACAAAGCCTAATAAGCCTATTTTAACTAGTTACAGAATTGAGCAAGCGAGCGAAGAATATAGAGTTTTAGAGAATAGGTAAAGGGATTTAATGTAATTATAGAGGTGGTATGGGTATGATATTAATATATAACTATGTTTATATTTGTTTTTATCAAGGTCATTTGACCTTATTCTGCCAAAGAAAGGGCTAGTTGAGTGAGAAGACCTAATAGGCTATTTGAAAGATATTGAAGACCGAGAAGAGAAAAATAAGGTAATATTTAGTTGAGTGACAAATAGGTGTCCAAGTGTGATCAGAGATACAAGGTATATAAATTGGTTCTTTTTTAATTATGGGTTGGATCTTCCTTGTAGGTTGAACCTTGTTAAAGGACTAGTTGAGTTGGTGCTTGACTAGTGAGGGGTTGGTGCTCCTTGTGAGGTTGGTGCTTCATTAAAAGTTTGATCCATTTCTTATATGATGGTAGTAAAAATGGAATTTTAGTTATGTTTATTATTTAGTAATTTTTCCCACATAATATCTTGTGTTTGTGATGCTAATATTTTGAAGATGGAGGGGAGGTTAGATCAAGTGTTAGTTTTCATTAAAATAATGAAATTAAAAACACACTAAGAAATCATAATACCTCAATGACTAGATCATATGGGGAGATTAGTGAGGGAAAAAAATTTAAAAATCATAACTAAAATCTAATAAAAATAAACTTTATTACTTTCCTTAAATGCTGCAAATTATCTGTTTGTTGTCTTGCTCAGCTTGTGCTTAATAAGTCTGTGACAATGGAGCTTGGCTATCCCCTTCTCTCCTTGGAACCATGGTTTGGCTCATAGTTAATTAATGTAGCTTTATGGTTTTATGGCTTGATTTTTTATTCATAATTTTGGTATTATAAATCTATCTATTTCAATCTTGTCATAAAACATGAATTATAACTTTACTATGTCCAAACTCTCATAAATGAGAGGCAAATGCTTGTATTTATAGGTTTAGCAAATAAATCCAACTCAAGGTGAGTTAGAGTGTAGTTATATATTATAATGGGTTAAAACCTTACCTTTGTGACTTAATTAACCCCAATAGAGTTAAAAAATGTCAAATGGTCATGCATATCAATGTATAAACATGGGTGGGATATTTTTAGATACTTGACAACTCACAAAAAGGTAATTATGAGTTACTTGAATATTATTTAATTTTTTAATTTAATTTTTGATAATTAATTTAATTTATCATGGATAATTCAATTAGACATTTTATTATGTTTTTTAGTTTAATTAATTCTATGGTCTAGCTCTAAACTTACGTGCATATGACTTTGTTTTCCAGGATTTCATGCAATAGAAGATCCTAAATTTGAGACTTTATGAACAAAAAATATCCTATTGAATGAAGGTATTCATGCTTAGATGGAAGCTCAAGATCATCCTCATGAAAATATTGTATTCCCTAAGGAGTTTATACCCCATGGAAATTGTCTTTAATGGAACTCTAGGTATTTTATCATTTTGAAAGATTTGAATTAATTATTGTGTGCATTTGCCTCATTTTAATTGGTATATAGGAAAAATTGTCATGTTATGAATCCAAATTTGAGATGTTTAGTGATTCTTAGGCTAGATTTTCAAAGGTTGGTAAGAATTAGTCAAAAAATTAGTATGAATCCATTGGTGGCCAATTTTAGGTGTCTACAGTTTACCCTTATTTGGAAAGGCATTACAAGCTATACGCATAGTTAACATCTTCTCAAAGATTAAAAATGGCATGTATGCTTATGAATTTAATGGAAATAGATGAACTATAGGGTACCCCATTGAGGGAGTAGCTGGAAAAGGGGTTTATAAATAGTCCCTCAAAATAAGGAAATGAGTGGACCAAATACATGAAATTATGGGGTGGAAAGAAATGATTTACCCAAAGGTGGTTATAATCAATGGCATATAGAACTATCCCAGTTAAGATAGATAAATAGGATGATTTTCCCAAATGTGGTTAGAATCATCAGCATAGATGGATGATATATGATGGTTTTTCCAAAGGTGTTTATAAGCATTATATATTGATAGTGGCAAACATGATATGGAATATGGAAATGCGATGGTATAAACTTATTTTCCCATAGGCGGTTATAATCATTGCTATCTAAATTATCGGCAAACAATTTAGATGGTACACAATTATTTTCCCATAGGTGGTTATAATAATTAGTATCCTAATTATGGAAAACATGGTTGATGGAATATGACGGCAAATATTATGATGGAAAATGATGAAAAATATTATGATGGAAAATTGATATAGAGGATAAAGATGAACTTGGACAACCTACTAGTAGGGAGATACTCATCTAAACTAATAAGGGAGGAAAATTCTTTTGTTGTTTAATTAATCTATTTGGGATATGATTTTAGATTAGATCAAGAATACTACTAGTGCTGGTGCCAAGGAGTACCATTGATTCATTGTTGATGAGACTTATTGAAGCTGATTTTTGATATAGCACATAGCGGTAGGCATCATGATAAAACACCATGAGGACTTGGATGAAATATATAATAAAGATTGACTCCTAATCCAACACTCAATTGAAAATAATACACTAATGATAAAAACATGATGATAATGTTGATTCTTGAATATGGATGGATTCAATTATAATGTGCAAGGAATCACCCAATGAATGCACATAGACTAAATCAAGGCATAGTGATGAAAACAAACAAATAAGTAGACAAATAAACAAACAAAATAAAGATAAAAAACAAACAATGATTAATAAAAATGCTAGAATGAACAATGTGACACAAATAAGATGAAAAACATTACCCCTAGAAAATAGGTGGCAATGAAACAAATAAAATAAAATGGGTGAATAGAAGAAAAGGAAGGGGATGGCCAAGCTATCTCCAAGTGCACTAGGCAAGTGGATGCTGCCTACATAGTTCCATGGACATATGATCCAACAAAAATTTAGGTTAAATGTAGTTCTTTTAGGATAAAAGATAGAAGAGAATGATGATAGATAAAGAAAACATAATGGATATGATAGAATAATATGGGAATGGTCTTACAAATGGCAAGTGCATGGGATAAAAAGCTAGAAAGGATGGGGAGACTAAGTGACAAGTGATTTATTGTGACTTAGCAAGGGTTCCTAGAATTCTTAAGGTAAAGAATTGGTCAATGTTTTTGTTTTTTCTAAATCAAAATTTCAAATGTTTTTGGAAATTTATAGCATCTCAACTTGATTGAGAATGATGAGATACTAAATAGTCCAAGCTTGAAAAAAAATGAGAATGTGGCTTAGGTTACTCATAAAATGGTGAGATAATATGGGGAAAAGGGGGAATGAGCTAATCCCAACAATAATTTAGGATTTTTCTAAGGGCCTTCCTGAGGCGATTTGCCTGGAATCCCCAAGGGGTACCTGGACACAAATGTTAGATTTTGAGGGGATACCTTTTCGGTGCAAGAAGTGCCACCTGACGGGTCATATTGCTGCTCATTGTGCTGCTAGGAAATCTAAATCCAAATGACCACCTTCTTGGTGGTCTAAGGCTTCCTCTGAACATTACATTGTTAAACAACCTGTGGAAGCTTTGACTGATTCTAATTTTGAGACTGAGGAAAGTATTCACTCCGAGCCGGTGGTTGAGGAGGATTCTTTGGTGAAACATTCTATTGAAGTTCCTATGGAGGCTATGGTTAGTGATCCTTTTGAGCTAGTGGTGGAGGTGGCAGTGGTCTCTTCCCCTATTTTAGAGGATCCTCCAAAGTGCCAGACTTTGTCTGGTTCTCACAAGGAATTTGTTGTGGCATCTGTGCCCCCTAGGCTCCAAGGATCATTATCTTCTAAGGTATGGGTTGTTGAGGCAGCAAAGTTAGAGGATGGATGGACAATAGTTAAGAGGAAGAATTCTAAGCCTTTGGCCCCCCCTCTAGATATGAATCTTTGGTCGTGTAAAAAAAAAACCTCAATTCAAAAGGAATATCTAATGTTCCCTTTTGCTATCTAGTTTTTTTGGGGTTAGTAAAGTGGTTGCTTTACTAGTTTGCTGGTTACTGGTTTGGGAGGTTGTTTAGGTTACTGATCTAGTTTGTTAACTTTCAGATCAGTGTTTTGACAGTAGTTTTATCTAGTCATATCTGATGGTAATAGGTCCCTGTAAAACCTAGTTTAGTTATTTTTCTGGTAACAGGTTCTTTTAAAAACTTGGTCATGCTTTATGGTTTATCTTTCTCTTTGATGTATAGGGTTTCGGGGCCCCTTCAAAACCTATTTTTACCTTCATCTAAAAAAATAATTTAGGATAGCCCACATAGTCCCAAAATGGTCTCAGGTCACAATAGTTCCACATTATAGTAGAGGAATCTAACTAGTGTAGTGGCCAATTCAAATAAAACAAGCAGAATTGGTATAATGACATAGTATGACATAGGAATGGTAAGCTAGTATGTCAAGGCCCAATAAATAAATGCTACCCCTAGTTTTCCCATACATGATTATAACTAGGAAATAATGGCATAGATCAATGATACTAATTTTCCCATAAGAGGTTATAACTTGTATCAGGATTGGTGAGACATTCATTTTCCCAAAGGTGGTTATAATTAGGCCCACATAAATAAGCCATGGTATAGAATTAAACAAGAAATGAAGGATGCAATAGCCAAAAATTCTATCATATTGCTTCAAAATATAATATCTATCTATAATACTTGAAATAACTACTAAAACTGATTTGCATATTCTTTCTGAAAGTGAAACCAATGGAAGAAGCAAAGTCAAGTGGACTAGGTAGGTAGGGTCAAAACAAGTTGGTCAATAGTAAATGTATGGTAGAATGGAAAAGTGATAGAATGGTAGAATGGTATAATTGTACAAAGAAAAATGTTGATAATATGGTATAACTTGAAATGGTCCTCATAGATAATATACCAGGTCACTCAAGTGTAGTAATGCTTAAGGTGTATAATGTTCATTATTTCATCAAGTTCATCCCCATCTGGTGTGGTGAGCCTATATGCTCTAGTACCATAGTCTAAAATAATGATGAAATGACCTACCCAATTACATGTGAACTTCCCTTTATGATTCTTCTTGGCCGTGGTATTCTTTTAGTTTTATTTAAAAATAAGATCACCAAGCTCAATTTTTTTATGTATCACATGTCGATTATAGTGGCCATGGAGTCATTTTTGATATGCTTGTACTTTATTTACTATGTCCATGTATTTATCATCAATCAATTTGAACTCTTCTAGGTGAGCTATGTGATAGTCTTCATCATCTAGTACATACTTCAAAGAGATGCATAATGAAGGTAGCTCGACCTCAATGGGAATAATGGCCTTAGTGCCATAAATAAGTGAGTATGGAATGGCACCTATGGGAGTGTGGTGATTGGTATGGTATGCCTAGAGGGAATGGAATATTTGAAGGTGAAAATCATAGCCAACATCATTGATATTATTTTTAAGGATGTTGACAATGGTTTTGTTAGATGCTTCTACCTAGCCATTACCTTGAGGGTAATATGCTAAGGAAAAATGTTGAGTAATCTTGTACTCAACACATAGATATTTGAAATCCATATTCTTGAATTATCCTTTATTATCAAATATAATGTTAGAAGGAATATCGAAGTGGTAAATGAGCTGGTTAAAGATGAATTTGGAAATTTATATTCTAGTCACATAAATGAAGGGTATAGATTTAACCCATTTAGTGAAGTATTCTATAGTGGCAAGGATATATTTATGGCCATCAAATGAGGTGGAGTTTATCTTCCCAATGAGATTGAGGCCCCATGTAGTAAATTTCCATGCCTTCAGCATTGGTTTCAAAGTCTTGGTTTAGGCATGTATCAAATTGACATGCTATTGAAATTTATCACATATTTTGACATATGCAATTATATTTGCATCTATAGTTGGCCAATAGTACCTAGTACATAAGAGATTTTTGGATAGGACTTCCTTTCTAGTGTGTGTTCTACATACTCCTTTTTCATAATTCTAGTGTAGATTCTACCAAAGTTAAATAATGAAGAAGATTTCCATCAAAATTGGGGTGATATAAGGTTGGTCTAAGTAAGGTATAACATTGGGAATTGTGGATGAAGGCTTTAGATTGTTTTTAGGATAATTTAGGTGGAATAATTTGGTTGTCGAGGTAAGTGTAAATGTATAAATACCAAGTAGAGATGGGGCCAATAATATCATAAACCATTATAATAATTGATGGTTCATGAGCTAGCACTAGTAGATTTTCAACAAGAAATTGATATTCTTTAGCCATATCTATATATCAAATGAGTGACCCAATAGTAGCCATGTAATTTTTTATTTTATGACTTTCCCTTGGTATATGTTCAAATTTTACATCAATAATCTACTATTTGAGGGTGACAACCATGGCCTTATAGGTAACCAATTTGTGATATTTGGTTTGAAAATGGTAACTTGATTGATGACTAAATGAGAATCACCATAAACTTTTAGATGATGTATGTTCCATTTTACTACTTGTTGAAGCCCTAAGATGAGTGGTTCATATTCAACCATGTTGTTGGTATAATTAAAATTGATTTAGAATGAGTTAGGGATTAGATCCCCTATGGAGAATTAAACAAAAGGCCTACCCTCAATCCATGTGTTGTGAATGATCCATCAAAATAAAAATTCTAGTTCTGATCTTCAAGAAGTTTTTCAATGATGGTCATAATGGATTCATCAAGAAATGATAATTTTAGTGGATTTATATCTGTAATGGCTGCTTCACCAAGTTGATCTACAAGAACTTTCCCCTTGATGGCTTTCTGATTCACATACTCTATCTCAAACTCACTAAGAAGCATAATCCATTTGACCATGTAGCCTTTTAAAGTTATTTTGGATTTTATATACAGTGGATCTACTTTTGAAATGACCATGGTCTTATTATTCAACATGTAATGTCATTGTTTTTGATCTATAAAGACCATAGCTAAATAGGCCTATTAATGGGTGTATAACTATGATCATACATGACCAGTGTATGACTTATATAGTGCATGATATGTTCCTTTAAATTATAATCATGTTGATATATAATTTTTGCCAAGGATTTGTCTGTGGCTAATAGATATAGAAGAAATGGTTTTACTAGCATTAAAGGCAATAAAATTGGTGGATTTGCAAGATAGTGCTTTAGTTGTTAAAAAGATTTTTGACAATCATCATCCGAAGAAATGTGACACCCTTTTTCAAAAAATGTGTGAATGGATGGCATTTATCATCCAATTGAGATATGAAACATTTTATGGATTGTATCTTACCCTATAAACTATAGAGTTGCTTCAGATTAGTTGGTGATGGCATCTTTGTTATGACTTATAATTTGGCTGGGTCAAATTTAATGCCCTTATGAGACACAATGAAGCCAATAAATTTTATAGAAGTGAATCTAAAAATAAATATCTTAGGGTTGATCCTAACTTTTTATTCACATAATCACTCAAATATCCTCCTCCGTGCTACTAGATGATCATCCCTAATCTTTGATTTTCCTAGTATGTCATTGACATAGTCTTCAACAATGTCATGCATCATATCATGAAATATAATAGTCATGGCTCTTTGATAGGTGGCCTCTACATTATTGAGACCAAATGGAGTAACCTTATAACATAAGGTCCCCTATAGAGTGGTGAATGTTGTTTTATGTTGGTATTCTGGTGTGATTTGGATCTTATTATAAACACAACCATAAAACATAATAGAAATAATACCACTAAAAAGGCAAAAAATGGTAAAAAATATCACTAAAAACCTATTCAATTCCACCTTTCCAACATATCAATCCATTTATTCTTAATACTATTAATGCTTTTGTCCATATAAAAAAAAAAATGCCACAAACAGAGCCTAACAACCTAGGCAAATCCACCCATCCAACATGACAATCTAATTCTTCTTCTAATATTTGTTCAACACTACACCATGAAATTTATAAAAATAGGGGTAAATACACTAATAATATTGTATAACCCATACCACAACCTAATAGGGATAAAAATCAAATTCAAATCTACAAAAAATAAAAGCAATCAAGAAAAAAACCTTTGATTATTCCATATTTTATTGAAAATGAATATCGATATCATATGTAAATAGATAAGGACGCATATCCAAATGCATGTACGCTTGAATTTTCTCAACATATAGCTCCTCCTAATCAATATTCATTATATAATATATATATATATATATATATATATATATACATATATATATATATGTATGTATGTATGTATGTATGTATGTATGTATATTAAAAATATTTTAGAGGACAAATTATAGTACCACTTTCATGTGGTCCCAAAGTGGTGGAAATAATTCTTTTTTATGAAAATAAGAACACAAAAAAATGATACATTGGGTCAATAATGGTTGCATGAAATGGAATCTAAAGTTTATAGGTCACACCAATTTCTTAAATTATGATTTAAGGATAATAAAATTAATATTATTCATGATTTATTTGATATTAATCACATATTCATATGATAAACAATGATCAATATTGATTTATCTAAACAAATAGCTCATGAGGCTTCTTACACAATAGATAAACATGTTATATGTATGCACATGGTTCATAACAATGCAATAGATAATGTTATAGTTATATATCATGAGTGGTATGATGAGAATAATGATAATTGTCTATGGTAATCAGTGTCTGATTAATTATCCATAGCTCAAACACCTTCCACTAGATTCACCATTCAATTATACACATCCTTTAGATTAGGTTTTGAGGCTTATATTTCAAAATTTTCATATATTCAAAAAATACAAAAAAACCAAATATTCCATAAAATATTAAAAATTAAGACCTATGAATGATATGTGTAGTTCATTTTCATTGCTTTATTTATGCTCACAATATAAAATGTACTTTTTTATTTAGTTTATATTGAAAATGATTTACTAGTGTACATGAGTGAGCTACATAACATATAAGTTGTCATCCCTAGGTATAATTATAGGTAGTGATTCTATCTTAGAACCAATAATTTAATAGAGAGAATATCACTTTATCATAGATCGTCACACACTAAACTCATGCATTTCATCAAACTTGTTTTAGTGAACATAGGCTCTTTTTTCTTAGATTCAAACTAATCATAAGATGCCTACAACTAGTTCACATCTAAACAAGTTCACTAGGGGAATCTTATTACTCAATTTTTATCATTCTATGACTACCCCTACTATTCATACTTAAATTAAATACATTGTGGAAAATATATCAATATTTATCACTTTATTTAACATTTATATCTTTTTATATACCTAAGTTACTTATATAGTGATTTTATGATTTTTTTATGTTGATAAATTACACTTACTCTTGCTTATTTTACGTGTTTGATTCTATGCTTCATGTATTTTATGTATTTATAAATTTTGGATTGTGAAAATTTAAACATATATTTATTTTTGGCTCTAAGACTTATTGTGTATCTTCTATGTGTGTGAGTGACATTTGAACATGTCCCTTTTATATGTTCCCTTGGTCTTCTTTCTTTTGTATGTTTCTATGTGTGCCTTTTATGTATATATCATGGCATTTAATTTTGTTTGCCTAGTTTGTGATTCCTTGATCAATATCATGCATCTCTCACTAAGTTTTTCTATTTATTTTAACTTACTCCATTTCCTAATTGATAACATCTATCTACACATGACACTATGTATGCTTGGTTCCACATCCATATTATGTTAATATATTTTTCAATTCATCTATGGTTATTTCATGATATCCAATGTTATCATTACTACTCATATTTCAATATTTTATATAAAACTAATTTCACATAACTTCTAATTTTGAGTTGAGTTATTACATAGGATTCACATATCAACTCAAAAGAGGGGGAAAATAGAATGGCTTATCTTAGAGACTAAGTTAAAAAAAACCTAGTACATAGATAATAAAATATATAATTTACTTAGTTTATCACATTTCACTCCCATAATTTACTTATAAGTTAGGTTTATACAACAATTTCTTGTTAGATAAGGGCACAAGTACGCTACATACATAATATCATTTTAATGTCCCATCAAGTAGACAAAAACTATTATACATATTCTCTCAAAATAACAAGTATTTAAATGCCAATTTTTAATAGGTATCAAATCACTTTATTAATTATAATTAGGTTTGTCATAAAAGTTTGTAGAGAATGGGGGCATCATGTGTGATATGTGTTCCACATTAGCAATTTTTTTACAAAGTCACATAATATCACTCATCATCAGAATTAATATGCTCAAATATTAGATTGGGGTCATGTGTGTGGTATATGACCACTTCATTACTCAAATTTTATACTACTTTCATAGATGGAATGCCAACCTATGTCATTCTCTATGTTGTATACACCATACTCAAATCATACTATTTTTTCACTAGTTTTGCCTTAAATTTACAACTAAAATTATTCTAATTCCATATGCAATGGTTGATTCACCCTTTTGCACCTTAATTTATCCATTTTAATTCATAAAAATATACTAAGACATTTTATTACGGTGGGTATGAAATGATAGAGTCAATAACACCATGAATTCTTAATCACACTCACTTATCACTAAGGATTGAGACATGCTTATTCCAATCCAAGATATTCAAGGAAGATAAATCTAAAAGGTTCCTACCCTCTCCAATTATTATTTTTACACAAATTTTATCTATAAAACATGATAATTCACATACCCAATTAGGTGTACTCATTCGTTAATTTTTGATCTATAAGTTTACTATCTTGCATTTAAATTTTTAGGTTCATGTGAATCACAGTTCATCATATGGTCTAGATCCAAGCATACTTAATATAGGTAAGCTCATGAATATATATCTTTATTTTAATCTATTAATTTCAATTTGTTGCATTACTTTTTTAAAAGGGGGGAATGAAGTCTATTGTGAACCCAATCTTTTTTTATAAAAAGTTAGATTAATTTTTTTCTAGTTACAAGAGTTGAATGACTTACAAGTTAAAGTTAGGATTTCAACTTGATTATAACAAAAAATATACAAATATTTCAAATTATGAATTCATTTTGATCATATCATCTTAATAAGACCTTATAATAAAGCATTCTATATCCCTTGCATTAGAATAGCCTTGAGATGTATAAGTGTAATGTCATACACTTATTTATTATAACTTGAGTATACATGTCCAAGTCATTTTTCCAATAAGATGGACTTAACACAACTTAATAATAACAAACTCCTTTATAAAAATGATATTACGATATGTGATGGTCTTAAGGAATGATTATGGGTATGATAAAATTCTTGTTTAGATCATAAATTTACTAAAAATTAGACATCATATTTAAATGAAATAATAACTTTAACCAAATGAGTGATATTCTAATATTATTATTAATGTTCCTAAAACAAGCTATGTCATCTCATTTTAAAACAAAGTTCAAAATTAAAAATATCAAATTATTTATATTTAAAATCAATACATATAAACAATGATATTATATCAATATAAGCTTATATTACTTTGTATGGCATAACCAAGATAGATTCACACCACACATGGGCATCATTAAATAATTCTATTATAATAAATACAAATAAATTAATTTAATAAAATGATATACAAATTAAATGAGAAATCTCAAGCATTAAGATTATTGATTAATAGATCATCACAATTAACAAATGCATTTCTGAACTAAATGAGTTTTATTAATTCATTATTCCTTGTAACTCATCTAGGAAGATCCCATTTAGGGATTAATTTTTTTCCTCTAAAAATCATCCTTCCATGATTTCTTTGAAACAAGATATAGAAAATAATAAACATTCTCCTAAGAAATTTAAACCATGCCACATTCATAATAAAAGTGTCTCTCATCACAATCGAGATATTATTTGTTCATACATCTTTTATACAATGGTCATCATGTATTGCTATCAATTCCAATCCTCTTAAATAATTACTATATAATTAGTTCATCATTTAATATTTTTCCAACATGTATAAATTTATTTTATCATTCATAATAGTAAATACCTTTATAGTTAGATTCAAATATTAATAAATCACATTTCCCCTAAATGTTTCCAAGAGTGAAATGGAAAGAACAAAAATGATATAGCTAAGTACAATAAAAATATGAGTGGAACCCAAACAGTCACCTTAATGAGAGATTTAAAGTCACATACTAATTCTGTTAGATTTCCAAATTAGATTTCCTAAGTAATTCATCAACTCATAGGAAAAATATAATAAACCGTTTATCTAACCAAACTTCCTTTATCCAAACATCTATATGATATTATACTAAGGGAGTATAAATCCAAGACTAAAGATCAGAGTTTATAATAAGATAATAATTTCTCCTTGACAAAGGTTTTAAAATATAATAACACAACTAGGCAATTAACCATTTGCTTCCCACATTGATTCCATACTTATCCATCAACATCAATATCAATGAAACTATCAATAATTCTATTTTTAATGAGTATGAATCTTATT